>JAFFZH010014721.1:31668-50873 GCA_018420115.1 Euura saliciscinereae
CCCCCCCTTGAGCGTTACGTAATACTTGAATGACGCCTCATGACGTCGGGTATTTTTTTTTAAATTTCATTTTTCAGCAAACACTGATTTTTGGAACATGAAAACTTGTCTGCTCAAAGTTAAAATTGATTTCCCTGAGATCTCTTGCGATTTTTCCGATTTTTTGGCACCTATGATGGTGTAACTTCCGAACGAATCCGAGGCCCATAATTTCCTTTGGAGGATAACTTGATTATAAGTGGTTGATTTCAGGTAAAAAGATTCAGGAAAATCGAAGGTGTCCAAATGAATAATATATTGATTTTTCCTCTATTATAAAAAATATCCCAGAACTGTATAGTTGGAAAAGATTGTGCAATTTTTTTTCGAAAAGCTCGGTCTTTTTGGCACATTTTATGTCCTCATCATCTTTCGAAAAAAGTCAAAGCTCTTGAAGTTAGAGCCAGTTGAAAAAAGTCCGTTCGCGAAAAGGATGAAAAATTGGAAAATTAAAAAAAAATAGAAAACGTGGCTGAATCGAAAAACGGCCAAACACGTGTTCACTTTTTTCGATGGACGAATTGAGAAAAAAATTGACATCAAGATCGGCGTCGGTGACCTTCACCGATTAGGTGAAATGCCATGGAACCCCCCATATATAAAAACGCTGATTTTCGGATGCAATACACTATGATTGCAATAAATTGAATTTTTATATAGGTACTCTGAAGCGGATTGGTCAAATATTCGACGACTGTTATAAATTCCGTATAATATCAAGGTTTTCGAATCTATGCAACCTACATACACTCACAAGTTTTGATAGTTACTATAGTGAGAATTGGTTTGAAGTTGAGAATTACCTTCAGCTTGAAGGCTGAGCACCAAAAACGCCAATAGACCCGCCGTGATTGCTTGTTGCCACTTCATGATTAAACTCTGCTGAGCATCCCGAAATCTGTCGTTTATATAGTAACGATCACCCTCAACAAACTTTGAGACACATATGCTAATATGGAGAGGGGAGTGGCTCGTGGATCTAAAAAAAAAACGTTATCAGAAATGAATTCAGAGAACGAATCGCTGTGACGCTTGTTGTGATAAAATTTTCGACGCTTTTCGGAAAACACTGTTTTTCGGATTTTAACGTCAATATATTTACTAAACGATGATCATCTGATAAGTAAAAAATCCTCAATATTTGGGTATCGATAGCCTGGTAATGATAAAGTGGCGATCTCTGAAAGAGGTCAATGTTCACAGAATAGTTTGCCGATGGGCTGCTGGGGCTGGGCAGGTATTCACAAGATTTTTAACGTAGCCCTTCGCCGCTAAGGTGTAGCATCAATATCGAAACAAAATGACAGCATCAGAGCTATAAGAGCTTGCAATATGAAATAAAGACGACATCATTACTTGCAGTTGCGCGAGGATGCTACCAACATGTTGACAACCCGTTAGAACTAGTTGGATTTTAGTTAAATTCTATGGTTTGTGTATCGAAATAATAATCACATGTGCTTCAAACTTTGAAAGTCTCTGGGTAGAATATTGCAATTCATATTTTTTATCTTATCAATACGTTCGAAATATTCTGACAAATTCGCAGAATCCCTGCCAAATGTTATCGCACTGTATTGGCATAACATTTATACTTCTGAGATCATAATATTTCCAATCTGTGGATGATGAAACAGCTCTTGATTCAGGCTCCGTCTACATGTAATTAAAATCATACGTTCGTTATGTAAGTTTGGATCGTTTACGTAAAAACTCAAGCGTGAAAAACTTTATTAAAAAGTTCACCAGGTTTTTGGCCATATCAAATGCGTGCGGAAAAACGGAGGCCGGAAACGGTACAAAAGATAAAAACACACTTCAACCTTTGAACAAATTGGTTCGGAACTAATTAATTACTGAAAAACTGTATCCAAGACTTTCTTCAAGCCATATTTATGCTAGTAATCGAATATTTCACAAATTATAGAGAGATTGATTCATTAGCAACAAAAATTAACACAAGGGTGGAAATGCTTGGCCCGTGATCAGTTCTCTTTTTCCAAATCCAGGGATCTTAGCAATCACCACGTTCACAGTCAAGTCGAAAAATGACTCATTGTATACATTTTCGCTTTTCTCAAAACCAAACGCGATGAATCTTGCGAGGTCATATCATTCCCTCGCATATTGGCCCTCGGAACAATGAATAATTCAACGTTTTTAATCCATCGTTTCAACGAGGGTGCCTCAAATGGAGATTCGAAAGATCAGCTGTGCTTGAATCAGCCGCAAAAACGTATTACAAGATCCGATAGCGAGTTTGTTTTTAACCCTGCGTGTGTACACTGGGTTTTTTTAGGGAACAGTTCTCCATGTAGATCATATGGGACCGAAAATGAGTGTGGATGTAATATGGAGACAAACCAAAACCATCAAAGGCCATATATGATTTCATACGAAGCCTGTCTTGAAGTGAGCAGAGGCTCAAAAATCGCTTGATCTTCAGACTTCAAACTCCGCACATACACTCGAAAAACTACACGGCTAGATCAGCCGGAAATCTAGCTAGCGCAGCCGGACTATCCGGCTGTTTCACCCGTATCAATAAAGTTGGTTTTTTCCCGCTACTCCAACCTGATACATCGCGGCGATGTAGCGTTGTGAATCATGCGTGCTAATAATGTTCCGTCAGCTACGAAAATCCGGCTGATCCATCCTTGTGTTTCATCCTTGTATTTCGAATAGAGAGAACATAACCTAAAATGACATTCGACTTACTGTTGAACCGCTGTATGCATTCAAACAAACCCATTTTGACATTGTTTTAGTACGCAACAGTTGATCTTAATGTCATATATCGTCGTAATAATCGCGAAATTTTGACGTCAACAAACAACGAAACTGTCTGTCAACCTGATTCAGCTTGAACTACCAAGTGGCAGCAGCTCGATTTTTTTTTCGGGATTTACACGGCTGATTCACCCTTGTTCATACGGTTGATTCAGCCGGAAAAAAAAACTTTGTTTACACGGCTGAAACAGCGTATCCATTTTTTCCAGTGTACGAATTAATAAAACAAATTTTTGTTTCAGACACCTAATATATACAAATCTTTAAGATAGAATATGAATATTTGGCACGAAAGAGGAAATGGTAATCTAAAACAAATGAGATATGAGTACATCAGTTATATTTTATTACAAATAATGGGGCTACAGAAGTGTTATATCTAGTTCGCAAGATAATATATTCGCATCAAAGACAGATAGCTTATATGTTTTTGGCTATAGGTTATCTCTGGTCACTTCATATCCAGATACCATGCTTATGCAGTTGGCTCTCATCTGCCCGAATCCTCTACCGTACTCGTACACTCAAACTCAGTCTAGTAAGGTACTCCATCGGATCCTCCGCTATGGCCTCCGCCTCCGTGGCCGCCGTGACCTCCGAAACTACCACCATGGTGTCCCTCACCGCCGTGATGTCCCCCACCGCCGTGATGTTCCCCACCGCCATGGTGTCCTCCACCGCCGTGATGTCCACCACCCCCATGTTGCCCACCTCCATTTTGTCCACTACCAAAGCCTCCACCTCCGTGATGTCCACCACCCCCATGCTGCCCACCTCCGTTCTGTCCACCGCCAAAGCCTCCACCTCCGTGCTGTCCACTACCAAAGCCTCCACCACCGTTTTGTCCACCACCAAAGCCTCCACCTCCGTGCTGTCCACTACCAAAGCCTCCACCTCCGTGCTGTCCGGTACCAAAGCCGCCACCTCCGTTTTGTCCACCACCAAAGCCTCCACCTTGATTTCCACCGCCATAACCACCAGCTTGACCTCCACCGCCTCCGGAACCTCTGTTATATCCACCTAGACCACTGTTTCCATTATTATTACCGTAGCCTTGTGGACTTCGTTTTTTGTAGGACCGTGCTGAAATGGAAGTGACAATATTATAGAAATGCTGCAGTCAAAATATTTGTATCGAGATCAGTAAACATAACTACCAGCATAAGAGATAAGAGAGAGTGACCGCGAGTGACAGCTAAAGTTCAAAACCGCAAGTGGGACATTTCGCGATTAAAAGCAGTTGAATTTGTTGATAACGTTCTTCACTTCTACCATCGAAAATAGCTCGATTGATGATTGGAAACAAACCGACAAATTGATCGTATTACTAATATTACCGTATCATTAATGTCAATTAGTAGCGAAAGCATTAAAAATAGAAGAGAAATCTGTTGTGAGGAATTTTTTTTTTGGTACCTATGATGAAGATGTACAACAATAATACAACGACTTTGACGTCTAAATATTGAGAAATACCCTTACCTATACGGCAATGGCAATTACTCGAAAGTACAATTACAAGCTTAATATGTAAGAAGTTATTAAATCTTATTTACCTTCCGCTTGCAGGCTGAGCACCAGTAACGCTACTAGCCCCCCAGTAACCAATTGTTGCCAGTTCATGTTTGACTCTGCTCATCATTCCGGAATCTGTGGTTTATATAGCAACCATTATTCGACATGACAATGTGCAGCCGAATATGATAATATTCTAGAAGAGAGGGGGATCCTATTACATGATTTTACATGAACTGCGCGCTTACGCCGGTTATCAGCAAGGAATTCGGAGAACAGAACGTCTTGACGCTTGTTATTGAAGTTTGACTCTTTTCGTGGAATCCAGTAAAATGTAATCTAAAATAAGTATCTAAGCTAAAATATGCCTGTTTATTATTCTATTTTCAATAATTAATCGAAATAAACAAGTATTACTATTGATCAACAGCACAAGTTAAGTTTTCAAGTTTATCAATGCCTCAGGTGACAATCAATATTAATATAGTATCAGTGACAGTTCCTATCATCAATGGCGGCCGCGCTAGTGAAATTCATCGTCCACGTCAAAGTTTTGATGGGGGGATGCTGTAGATTGTCCATTACGAAACTGATGAGGCAAGAGATGGCAGAATGGGAAACCCAGCATGAGTAGGTCACTCGACGTGAATGAGAATAATAACCGTCATATTTTACGATCAGTGTCCCAAAATACAAGTTTAATCACAACCACAGACGTGCCTTCATCACCAGGAGTCTTATTTCACTTGAATATTGCATTTCCGATTTTTCTACTATGATCAATAGGTTTGAAAAATGTTACCAAGTGTCTTAGCGGACTGCATCAACAAAATACGTATTTCGCAAAAATTTTGGGATTGCAACAAGATATATTATGTCGGTTAGATCGTGTGGTGACTATAGATCATAAAATTCGTATTCTCTTGGTAGATGATCTAGCCCACGATTTTGGCTCACCCTGCATATAACAATCGTAATACAGTTATGTGAATTCAAATCATTTACGTAACCACTGGGGTACAACTTGATTAGAGAGTTCACCAGAGAATATCTCGAGGTTATCACTAAACGGTCGGAATCCGAGTCCGAAGTGTAAATAAGAATTGTTGTGCGCGAAGCCTACGACATATTTAAATAAGTAAATCCTTACGCAACATATAATCTGTCGTGCATGCTCAACAAAAGACTCGTCATATCATTCTTGCTTCAAAAAATGACGTTCGATGAACTTACTCAAAAGGTATATTATGTCGTAAATTACTAAGGTTAATTTTATCACTTGTTCCGTTTTTTTCAACCTTATAGCATCTTGCATACCAGCATACGTCAATCCGATTAGTGAGCCAATCCAGATAATCGCTTACCACGATGGAAACAACTACCGAAGGTTCGTTTTGAGTCTTGCAGGTTTGTAACAAATGATTCAACTCTATCAAAACACTTTAACAACCTTAAATCAGGCATTACGATTTTGGTCAGCTAAGACAATCTGCTATCCTGGATGAGTCCTGAATGCTTCCCTGCAGGGCGAGATGGTTGCTACGATGAAGATGACTGCGACAATAAAATTGGGATTCACGCCTGATGTATATGCAACCCATCCTCCATTATGTTTTCCAAGTGGCCGATGCTGGGTCGCTATAATTAATGAGTCTGCTTTTCGTGTGCTGAGTTGCATACATCAGGCGTATGTTATTCAATCGTGAAAGTTAACCATGGTGGGTTTCGACAAATTCTCCGAGAGGAATATGTAAGCGAGCGTCCATCAACTGGAGGATATTTTCGAAAAATGTCTGACTCTTTTTCTCTCGAACAGGTCATCTTAAGGTGTTTAGTGAAACTTTGCAATTTTACAATCTAGAAGAGGTGCTGGGGCCCCGTTATGCCGTAAGGCGCTTTTTCAAACTAGCTTTTAGCACCATTGGTAAGGGGGGTGTGCTAAAAGCGTTTCAATTTTAATTGTTTCGTAGAGGCAAGTTTTCCTCTTGACTCGGTATCAAATGTCTCTGTTATTTCTCATTTCGCAGACAATTCCCAATAATTTGTCAAAAGTTCCGTTTGCAAAGATAGGAAAAGTAATTTGAGGAAAATGTATACTATTTGAAGACACGCTATACGGTTTCTGTGGTTTGGATCAAATTTACTTTGATTTCTTATAATTATTTTATCACATTTCAAACTAATCGCGATGTTCTATTCCGTACCATCAGGTAGGGGTAGAAAAAATAATATAAAAATGTATTGTACAGTGCGTAACGTAATAAGTAAGTAAGTACAGTCGTAATAATCATAGTCGTTTCGTTTTCCTTTGCATTTTGACGACAAACTTCAAAAATTTGCTGAGTATCACATTTTTATCCTTTGGTGAAAATTGTCGAAAAATCACCCCAAGGGTATTCGCAAAAAGTTGGTCCGTATCTTGAGTTAGCTTCATCATGGACAATGTTGAAATAGCATTGTTCAGAGGACCAACCGCTCGGCTGGTAGTCCTCCCATTAGTTCTGCTCTGCACTGCGTTTGCTTCAGCATCATCACCATCAGCATTCTCTTCCTCATCCTCCTCCTCCTCCTCCTCTTCTTCTTCTTCGTTTTCTTCTTCTGTAGCGGTACCATCGTGGCTGGCTGAATTGTTACCTGCATTTGCACCATTGGGCTTGGTTTGACGTCTGGAGTTTAGAGGAGTAGATTGATTCGTTGCTCGTCGTGGAATCGGAGCATTTTTTCCAGTTTTCAACGACATTATTATTCTCGGTTGTTGCTCTCCCCGCATCTGTTTTGAACCCGACGCTCTCGAACCCTGGTCATCACGTGGGACAGACGAAGCAGGAGTACTAGATGCATTTGGAGTTGACTGTAACGTCTGTTCTTCGGCTATAGATGGACGCCGAGGAGATGACGTGGAGAATTCGATGGTTCTGAAATGATCGAAATGAAATGATGAATAAAAAAGAAAAAATAATGTTTTTCACTGTGCATGCTTTGCCTGCTAAGGGCTACGTGTACCTTCTGAACGGAATAACAGAATCGAGGAATTTCAATTCGGTTTCCATCAAGTTCTTGAAGTCGGGGTCGATATGTTCAGATTTTTTCTTTCTCTCGCGACAATAACGATCCCGTAGAAGCTTCCACTTCACTCGGCAATCCTCTGCTGCAAGTCAGATATTCTTTATTCGTGCTGACAGAGCAAACGTTCCATTACCATTATTGCCTACCAGACATGCCGACGATCTCACTTATGGCTGTCCATGATTTCTCCTTCTTCGTCACATTCTTGAAGAAATCATCCTTTGGATTATATAGGTGTGGAAATTTACGAACTAACCATATGAACTCGTTCCTATCGTTGTCGATTCCAATCTGAAACCAGTTTCGGTGAAAACGTGAAATTTGAACCTTATTACATTTGTAATTTGTAATTCGAATCGTTTCGATTACTAGTGACATTTGTCATTTTTATTTCGATTCTTTGAATCATCGATTACTCTTGTAATTTCGTAATTGGAATATGATTAATTACAAAAACGTCCAACTTTGCACTGTACTGCGTGCATACTGTACATGTAATTTGGTTGGCAATGCCAAGCGTTATCGCTCGGCAATTTTTTCGGCGGCGAGTTACAACGTGGCATTGCCAACCAAATTACAGGTGTATGATCAGTTGCCTATCGCGGGCGCTTCAGATTCAATTTCCCTGGGTGTACATACCTTGGACTCTTTGGAGTCATTTCTCAGTCGTTGAAATGTTGCTTCCGAGGAGTTTGCAGCTGTCTTCTTATCGACGTTTGAGGAAGTCTGAAAATTCATTCATTCATCTTTCCAAATGATTAGCGAAAATGAGCGCCTGATCAACAACACCTCATCTAGCGAATTTGCAAAAGCGTCTACACTCAAGTTTCCAGTTACAATATATGCGCTAGTATGTTATGGAAATTACCGACGTACTTTCGACGAAACTGCTCCAGGTTTTTGGGACCATGATCCCAGAGAATTTCGGCTGGGATTTGGTTGTGACTGAAATGATCTCTGAAAGTATTAAATTACTATAACTTGAGGATGTATTGGCCGTACAATCTCAACCAAAAGTGTTTCTCGTCGACAATATTAGGTCCGTATTTGTTTTGAAGATTCTCGGCTATAGCACGCATGTTGACTATTGTCAATATAGTATGCGAGGTGAATGTCCTCGCAATATTAGGTACTTCGGGATAAGATAAAAATCGGGAAGAAATCAACCGCAATCTAGACGATCAAAGTATTAACTTTGAATAATAATAATGCCCAGAAGAAGTTATCAATAAATTGTTTAAACAAAACATTGTTCAACAAATTTTCTGGTAACGTTTTTTTTTTTCATCTCAAATGAATGCCTTAATTTTTAAGAATACATACATACCGCAATTTTTTGAGAATTTTGTCACTATTTTGAAATTTCCGTTTTCGAAAATTTCCAAATTTTGAAGAATGGAAAAAAATTCTGAATTTTGGATATGTTTTTGTGAAAACGATGTAGATTACAATTCCGAAGTTTGCGGAGCGTGGAACAAATAGTTTCGTAAATACAGCCTTTACAAATTTTCGAAAACGGAAATTTCAAAATAGTGACAAAATTCTTGAAAAAAAAATTTATTTGAGATGAAAAAAAATAACGTTACCAGAGAATTAGTTGAACAATTTTTTGTTTAAACAATTAATTGATAACTTTCGGGCATTATTATTATTCAAAATAAATACTCTTATCATCTTTATCACGGTTGATTTTTTTCCGATTTTTATCTCATCATAAAGTACTCAATTTGCCGACGAAAATCATTTTTCGTTGAGATTGTTCATTCCCATAAGAACTACATTGTAACGTGGGGTCATTTTGACCCAGTCTGACTGTGAAGGGTTAGAAATAAAGAAACGCAAGTGAGTTTCATTGAACGATTGCTGAACCGGCGGTGTTATCACTGACAGTGAGTTATTTGATTAAGGCTACCAGATTTGAAGTACTGAAATGCGGGACAGCACTATTGGTTCTCCCCCCCCCCCCCCCCCCCCCGAAATAATGTATGCATGTAATCATTTAGTTGTTCAATTTTTTTTAATAATGTTTGACGTGAGTGTAGGGAATTTACTATTTTATGACATTTCACATAAGAATTAAACTTTCAATATATTTTCTCATATTTTATAATCTTAGTATCGCAGACTAGCATTCTTGAGTCTCATATACGTAAGACTATACGCCTAGCGAATACTTGGGAAAAAAAAGTTGAAACGAACTCGCACATAATTCGGGACATGCGGGACAATTTTTGTAAATGCGGTACGAGTTCGGGCTAAAAAAAAATCCGGGACACTTGGCTGAAATCCGGGACTGTCCCGCCTAATCCGGGACGTCTGGTAGCCTTATATTTGATCGATTGATAGTGTATTCAACGTTTCGGACATTTTGTCACGATGTCAGATATCACGTACCTTGTAGGAAGCCGGACCTGGCTTTATCTGGAATATCGGTGACCGCCGCCTACCGTCATTCCGTTCGGCGGACGTGCTCTGGCAAAACTCAGTTCGTTTATATACAATGTATCATTCGAATCATCCACGTTCGCCGATAAATCTCATTCTGATCACCTCATACCTCGTCATTTCGATCGTCGTCGTCATCGGAAGGAGCAGTTCTCTTGCTGCCGCGATTACCACTCATTGCTTGTTGCAAATTTCTCAATGATTTCCAGCAACTCCTCGAAACAAGCAGTAAAAATCACTGCATCAACTCGCACCTACAGCTACTCGCGACCGGCGAACGTAACGAACGCGCGTGGACTGCTTGATCTCTGGAGTCTTTGGTCGCAGAGACTGTATACAACTTGTCAACGGTGTGTATGGTCGTGCTTCGGTGGGGGACACCGCAAGCGTGGCGCTGAACGTTGTCCTGCGAACTCGAACGTTTGTTACAGACTACATAATATTATTCTGCAAAACGAGATGTGTTCCAACAGCGTATAGTTGAGTTTACTCTAATGGCAAACTCCAAACGCTCGATCATTCGAGATATCGATGGATAAGACGATCTCTTTACCTACTGGAGATTGTGAAAAAATCACAAGAAAAGTAGCCGGCTCAATATTTTTGTTTTGTTCTCAGTGTTCTCCCCCAAACTTACGTAAGATTTTGAAATTCAGATCAGAAAATCGGGTGAAATGCAAATACTTTTTCCTTTAATCTTTCCGATTTGATACAATGTATTTAAAAAACTTACGTAATATCATGTACCCCCCCCCCCCCCCCCTGAAAGTGCTTACGTAATTTATGAACGGCCCCTTTGCTGCGAACACGATGTCGAGCAAACCTTCATCGTCGAATCCATCACTAACAATATAGCTTTCGATCCTGAATTATTTCAACCAATTTGAGTAACTCACAATAGTATATTATGTGGCATGCCCGTAAAGTCACTGTTTTCGGGCGAGGTTATGTTTTTCGTACGAGCCGTTGGTTTTACCGGCGAGCCGAAGGCGAGCCTAAGGTAAAGCCAACGGAGAGTACTAAAAACATAACCTAGCCGAACAGTTACTTTACGGGTGCGCCCCATACGATATTTTTTCCGGCGAAGGCATGAAGAGTCACTTTGACGCCAGTTGAGGTCCGTGCAGTGGCGTTTCTTATGGCGGGCAGAAAAAAAAATTTTTATGGCTAGCCGAAAAAAAATTTCGTGGACATAACCACCAAATTTTTTTTCGGCTAGCCATAAAAAATTTTTTTTCGGCTAGCCATAAAAAGTGCCACTTTACGGACAGAAAACAGGCGTCAAAAAGTGACTTGTTCATGCCTGTGCCGGAAAAAAATAATTATTGCGAGTAACATGGTTCTTTGATTTCGGTTCTTTTTTGATCTGATTATTTATTTTTCTTTCTAGTATAGCAGGAAATTCGAAATCAAAAATTCGGCTCAGACCCATGGTTTTTCTTCAGAGACTCTTGTTACTCTCGGGAAGTAGGCATTTTTTTAGCTGATAACATTTTTTGACCCCATTTGACCGTGGAAGTCACGATCTAGGACGATTTTACTGGGATACCTACTTCAATGTATCAGGGCGTTTCCATGCCTTGGCCACCAGGCGCGGATTCAGGGGGGGGGGGGGGGGGGGGGTCACAGGGGTCATGACCCCCCCTTGCGTCCCAAAAATAACAGTAAAAAAACGAAAATATGAATTTTCCATGACTGATAACACAGCTGATACAACTTTTTCCCCCGGAAAATCCCCCCACGGAACCTTGACCCCCCCTAAATCAAAAGTCTAGATCCGCGCCTGTTGGCCACGTGTCTGCACCGGCCGGCTTCCGTGCAACGCACGTTATCGCCGCGACGATTGCGGACAGATTAGTCATCCGCAGTCAAGTTCAAGCTTGTTGCCTGATGCTCGAACCCCGTCTTATTATTATATGGGCGATTCCACGTCAACTGTGACACTCCTGTCCCTCACAGTCAGCGATTTCGATGAAATTTGGTGAACACGTAGGTTTTGGAGGGAAATAACTTTTGGCCAAAGGATTTCTGGAAATTCGAAAAACTATAGGAGGTGCGGAGCTTGAAAATTTTCGGACGTCGATTCTTTGATAAAACATATCCCTGACACGAGTTATCGTAATCCAGATCCGTTTTAATGACTTGGCGTGGAAAACTATGAAGTTTCAAGGAAAAAATACGTCACTTATGACAAACCAACAAATCAATCTTTATTATGCAGAAAAACATTAAAAATTGATTTTCAATCGTGTTCTCTTACTTTGTAAATTATGGAAAAAAAATCAGGGTATTCCTTTTGGTTTTCTCTTGATTTCGCCCATCGAAAAGTATGGTATCTCTTTTGGTTTGCCTATCAATAAAGGTCGATCAAGTCGGTCAGACGCGCGCTCTTGTCGTGCAGTAGTCAGTATCGGGCGAATTTGTAATTAATTGACTACAAATTACATATTTCAATTCGTAACGATTTCTAATTTGTAATCAAACCAAAATCCATTACTCAATGCAATTGTAATTAGTAATTAAGGAAGCAGGTCCTTGTAGGCACACCTAAATAAGGTCAAAATTCATGAATTTTTTTCTCTGGTCGAATTTTTTTTTCTCACAAAAGGTTAGAACTATACAATATTTGATGTACAATTCGTTTTTTTTTTTAAGTCAGATTATTAAAAACTGGAAGAATGGCAGCATCGTTCTCGAAACGTTGTCTTCCAAGTCTGTGGACACTGTCACTTGTACACTGTTGATCTGATTGGACTCAATTTTTCACAGGATTATCTCCAATAATTGAACCAGTCTTTGGCGAGCTGGTTTTTTACATTTTTGATTTCCCTTCATGTTACGCTACCTAAAAGGTCAAGAAATGTACTAAAAAATTTTTTTTTACTTCAAATGTTAACAATATCCTAAAAAAATTGTATCCAAAAAACGGCTCTTCAAACACTGGTTTAGACATTGCAGATGAACCCGTTCAAATTTCTTCTACATCAGATTAACAGTGTGCAAGTGACAGTGTCCACAGACTCTGCAGAAGACAGCGTTTCGAGAGGAACGCTGCCGCCATTCATCCAGTTTTTAATAATCTGATTTTTGAAAAAATATGAAGTGTATATCACACAATGGTGGAAACCGTTGGTGACAAAATAGAATTTCGACCGAATTTTTTTTAAATAATTTGTGTCTTTATTTAGGTTCGCCTACACTGAACTGCCCCCTTAATCTGAAATACATTACCCATTACAATTGTAATTTGTAATCAATCCGAAATACGTTATCCATTACAATTGCAAACTGTAATTAAACCGAAATACAACAACCATTACAATTTTGATTTGTGATTGAACTGAAATACAATTACCATTCATTTTTAATTTGTAATGCTTGATGCATTTCGGTTTGATTACATTCTCAAATTGTAATGGTTGATGGATTTGAGTTCAATTACAAATTACAATCGAAATGGGCAATTTATTTCGGTTTAATTACGAATTGCAATTGCAATTGGAACCAAAAGGAATACCTTGATTGTTTTCATAATTTACAAAGTGAGAGAACACGATTGAAAATTGATTTTTAAATGTTTTTCTGCATAGTCGTTAAAAATTTTCGAAAATTTTCAAGCTCCGCAACTCCTATAGTTTTTCGAATTTCCAGAAATCCTTTGGCCAAAAATTATTTCCCTCCAAAACCTACGTGTTCACCAAATTCCATCGAAATCGCTGACTATGAGGGACAGGAGTGTCACAGTTGACGTGGAATCGCCCATATACCCTTGAGGGGCGAGAAGGAAGGGAATAAGAGCCCTGTGATAGAAATTCCCGAAGGATATATGTTTACAAGAGAACATTTCTTGTTGCACATTTTCCTTTATGTGACGTGTGACGCATTTGGCCGGCGTGTGGAAAGCTCACTTGAAGACTTTTTCATGCGACTAATGAAGTACACTCATTTATGACACTTACTACCGTTGGTTCTGTCATTTTGATGACCTTATCACTCCCAACGGATAAGTACAGTTTATATATTTAATTCTGAGTAGCGCGAAGTTCATGAACAATTCTTGGCCATGTTTGGCCTTGACACCCACTCTGCCACTTTTGTCATTTAACTCCGCGGCGGGTAGGTCATCGGATGTTGACAATTATGACTGCAACCTCTTGACGTCTGGTTTTGGAGCATGCGTTTGCGGTCGCCGCAAATTCGAGCACATGAGCAGTGAGAGGCTCGGACGTCTGACGACTTATGAAAAATTTGCTTCAAGTTGGCATGTGCTCTCGCTTCACTCGACTTGACAAATCGAATAGTAGAGCATTTTTAAGTAAGTGCAGCATATGTATATTTATCGATTCACTGTCTCATAAAAAATATCGTACATTTTAACGAGAAATCTCTGTGTTGACACCTAAATAATGTGAATAACTCATACAAAAAAATATATATATAAAATTCGGAGGCCGGATTTGCGTAAAGGATTTCGTGAAATTGCCCAAATTTGTCGTATAGTTATTGATTCGAAATATTTTTAATACGCGTTTGCAGACGACTCCGGTACTTATAAGCACTCCTTAAACTACTAATCTTCAAATTACACGATGAATGGAATGAACCGGTCGCAGTGGAAGCAATGGCTAGCCGCAATGGCTGGTGAGTTCTCAATCATGAACGCATCTTTTCTTTTTTTTGTATGTACACTGTCGGAAATTTCATGGTTTAAAAAGCTTTATTCATGCACGAACTATTAAATTTGCTATACACTGTCTGTAAAATCAATTCACAAATACTATCAATTTATTACACTGATGAGAAAACAGCTTATTTATAGTTATATGGCGAATCGAATATTTGTTTATTGTTAACAAAATTCGGTTGCGCTCAACAAAGTTTATATTTTATTTGTTAATAATTCACAAATCATATTTTGCTCAGACAAAATTTTGTCAACGATGATGATTTATTGAGTTATGTTAACTATGAACAAACTGTTTTTTTATACAATTCACTACACTCAAAAACGTTTTTCGGCTTCCCTTGTGAAGGCTCAGTGAAATTGATGCGAAAATATGAATTTCACGATACCGATCATGTATAGTAAATGTATTGTAAAAATTACCAAACATTTTTTAAAGTGATAACAATATTGGATAACACTTTTTTTTCGTGTACCAATTATCCACATTCTATTCATTTACTTAATTGGCACAGCAACATTGGCGATGGTAATCGTCGGCCATGAAGAATTCTGGATGTTGCATACCTTGAGGACCTTGACTGAACCCGCTTTGATGCACGACGCTAATTTCGTCTGGACTATAGATTATCCGTCGCCGCAATCGGTAGCGTGATCGGTGCGATTTTGGGAGCAGTGCTCGCCGACAAGATTGGACGCAAGAAGACTCTGCTGACGATCAGTATTCCGCCGGTTATTCAAATAGTTCTTAACTATTCGATCAGCACAAAATCAGCATGGTCCTCCGTGCCTCTGTTCTTCGGAGAGATCGGTTTAGGGATGACGTGCGTCGTCATTCCCTTGTACCTCTCCGAAATATGCGACGACCAGATACGCGGTGCTCTGATGATGCTCCAGGTCCCATTCTTATACGCTGGAAAGTTAATCGCTATCGGAACCGGGCTGTTGGAATTGAGCCTCGTTTCAGTGGTCATCCTCGGTGTCTTCATCGGCGCTTTCGTCTGGCTACCCGAAACTCCGTATCACCTGGCCTCAGAGAAGAGATACGATGCAGCAGCAGAATCACTCTCATTTTATCGAGGTATCGACGCCGTCACGGCCCAGAGTCAGGTCCAAGTGATCATTGAAGAGGTCAAAGCCAAGGGTCATGGCGATGGACGAGGACCCTGTGGTCGAAAAATCCGAGAGCTTCTACGAGGAAGTAACGGAAAGGGTCTGATCATCGTCATGTTTCTTATAATCGCCAAATGGAGTGAACACAAGTTTGACGCTACAAATGACTTGGTTCATGTGGTATCAGGACCTCTGGTGTCGACCGCGTACCACGCTAAAATCATCGCCTACCTCGTAAGCCTAATCACGGGTATCTTGATTGCATCAACAATCGATGTGATCGGGCGAAGATTCTTCCTAGTATACGCAACTTTCATAAGTTTTGTGACAGTTATAGTTATTTGGACGTGCGCAGCAAATGCCAAGTCTGAATGGCTATATAACGGTATCGGTATCAGCTTTTACTTTTGTCGGCTGATTATTTTTTCTGTTTCGTTGGTGTACATCGGTGAACTGTTTTCGATGAACGTCAAATCCCTGGCCATTTCAATCGTGACGATTTTCAACCTGTTGGCAAGCTACGTTATTTTGTTCCTCGAGTTCATCGAGGGGGATATCAATTATTATATTCTCGGTGTAGCACTGTTTTTTGCCTTTCCGATAACGTTCGGTTTCACTCCGGAAACCAAACGGAAATCATTATCAGATATTCGAAGTGAAGTAGCGGCAACGACATTCCACTGCAGGTGGTGAAAAATAAGTTATTTCACACCAATCAACCGGCTGAATTAATCACTAAGTAATACGAATGAATTACATTCATTATTTCAGATCATCTCAATGAGTCTTATTGTTAGCTCAGCAATTACACACATTGACACGGAATTGAACGTATATAGAAACGCTTACCTAGAACTAATGATAAAGTAATTTGAGTGAGATTCATCATTATTCATATTCAGATTCATTTACTAGATCTATTATCTCTTGTTTCTTTTTACTGTCACTTATTTAACATAAGTTTAAGTTATCTCTGACCTGGGCCTGATCTTTTCCTTATTGTTTCTCTACTATGTTATTTTGCCTACTACTGTATATGCCCACCCTTTATCTTTCGTTTCCTCTGTATTGGAAATAATCAGTAAATTATTATTATTATTATTATTATTATGATTGTTATTCAGAATATAACATTTTGTTTCGATGAATAAATCTGAATAGAAATAAGATAAGATTTTCAGATAAACCAATTAGGATTTTCTACAAACCGTAGATTGCATAGCAAATTATTTGAGCACAAGATTGAAGAACGTCGCTAAGAAAAAAAAATCCCCTCTCTGCTGCTGGCTCTATATTAAGATAGCACTTATAATAAGGAAAAATAGCTCGCATATGTGAAAGACTGACCTTCAACACTTGGTACCATAACGCTAGAACGCCCGAATATATCTTGAGTGAAGATTGCGAAATGAAGGCAGAATTTTCAACAAAAATAACTTGCTAATTTATACAGTCATATGAGTGGTATCCAGCGATGATATTGTGTACATGAGTGTTCCGTGGTGCATAGTATCAAGCCTCTTCTAATTTTTTGCGCGTCCAAAGTTTTTCACTGACGAGGAGGTGCCAGTACACCGACCGAGAGTTCTGGCACGAGACTTCCTGCGTTTGTAGTGGGGATATGTGTATGCATGTAGTGTACTGTACCACAGTTTAGTGCTTCGGCGGCTCACTATCCACGCCGGTGCTCTTGAACTTGTCATGTACAGTCCATATCAGTAGTGGCGAGGCGTTATCCACTCTCGATTTCTCGGAAACGAGCGCGCGTTCAATCGAACACACGAAGTCTCCTCCCGAAGCTGGTGGTCGCTGTGTTGGTGCCTCTTCGTCATACATCCAGCACGTTTTACGATACGTTCCACTGTTCACGTGGATCTTAGAGAATCGATTGCGACAACGTGAACATAACATGCAATGTTAATGGCTGCAAGTACTCAGGAGCTGACAATGAGACCAGCCTTTCAGCCTAATAGTTAGTCCGGCGTTGGGTCTGATATGACTGTCCATGTGGCGTATCCCCACCCTCGGGAATGGATTCGCGGAAAGTATAATCGGCAGTCACATCGGCAGTAACATGCGCGTGTGATGACTAGTGTCGGATGGTTCGCTGTTAATGTAACTACCGACTCGGTGGTCTCCGGATTTTTTTTACCCTGGTGAATTAATCGATAGTATTATAAATATCCACAGTTGGATACGTGAAGGACAGTTTATAATACAGTAATCGTATAAACGGAGTATAATTTTCTAGATGATGGTAATTGTGCTCTGAGAAAGGTGTGTACTATTTGGACATAAAATCGAGACATTTGGCTTCGACTTATTTTATCCCAGTGAAAAAACATGGTGGAGGAGTCGGACCCGAAGCATTGTCAAGACTGTTGAAAATTAGGAACAGAACAAGCTTGACCATTCTCCGGAAATCCTTTGATAGAAGAAGAGTTGGCGGCCTTATTAGACGCTTAAGCATTGTTGATCTAAAAAAGAATTCGATAACGTGATTTATGGAGAGTTCATTTTTAGTGCGCGAGTTTCTAATGATGTTCTACATGTGATATTATCATTGACTGACCATTTGATTAGCAGAGGACGACGTTATTAAAAAGTGCTAAAGTCACGTCGTGCATAGATGGCTGAGACAAGAATTATTCGATTATTAGATTGAACCTTCAGGATTATGTGTGTGCAATGAGTGATCGAAATTTCTCGACGAACAACTCGCCAGACGCGGACCAAGAGCCAATAGTCAGACAGGCACTCAGTTATTTTTGAACATCGTAATATGATTGTTTTTTTTATCAAGATGAGGCATAGTATTATTCATCATAGTTTGTTATTCGATTTCATGTATTATGATTCAGTCACTTATTCTGTACACTGTCGAGTTTGAATTCCTGTTGGAAGTTAGTAGTCCGAGAGCCCACGACACTAGGTATACCACGAACGGGAGGCCGTTTCAAAATGATATGACGTAATTCAGCGTGACCCGCCCGACATGGAATCGAAGCTGTGCCGGGTTGAAGCCTGAGCCGATTAGCCGTAATTAATAAAAATTCGTGCTTTGTTTTTGTAATGTCTACCACTTTGAGGCGGCCACAAAAAACCTGTTTCAGATGATTTTTAGCAACAACCAGTGTCGGGAATGATCACTGTGCCACCCCCATATCTGCCCCTAACCCCGGCACAGTTAATTCGAAGGGGTTCAAAAAAACAGTTAACTACCTTTTCACGGAGGCCAAAAAAAACCTTGACAAAAATTGAAGATTGGGATTAGCTTTCAACGAAAATTCAACTGTACCAGCTTTCCTCTTGACCCTAACCCTCGGCACAGCGAGTAGACCAGGCAATAGAGATTTTTTCGTGACAAAAATAATAGAAGAAAACCGCGAGTGGGGGGGTGCGTAGGGTGGTCTGTGGATGTTTAGTGATAAGTTGTCGACTCGCAAATATCATTACCTTTTTTTTTAATCATAAACACAAAAAAAACTGTGTTTTTTTAGTTTTTCGCTTGTAAAATCTGAACCAATGGAGCTACGTTGACGCTTTCAACAGA
>JAFFZH010014722.1:0-24484 GCA_018420115.1 Euura saliciscinereae
AAAAAAAAAAAAAAGGAAAGAAATTAATTTGTCGATTTAGGTGTAACAAAGTAAACTCGAAATTACACGAGCAACGCGAAAAGTTATTTCAGCTACGTGAAAACTGTACAAATTTATATTTAATCCGTTCCAAAAAAAAAAAGTTAAAAATTTTATAATCCACAGCACTTTTCACCCTGTTTTACAAATAACACACTTCCACAGTGAAAATGTATATTGGTTTAAATTTTAGCGCGCGTTTATTTGAAATCGTTGAACAAAATATGACGTCGGTAAAGAACTTGTGTTTTTAAATCGAGGCAACAAAATGATAAATTTTGTCCTCTATAAAATTGTCACAAGTTCATCGTCGCGAATTTAAAACAAACAAGGGCGTCTCACGCACGCTTCATTATTCGCTAAACCTACTTCTCCGACTTGTACTATCAATTATTAGAGGAGCGCTCCTCGGTGCACGATCAGACCTCAGACCGGAGGCGATTCCGTATGTCGGTGTGTTTTACCGAACACTGCGTCGCAGAAGCGGCACGGGTTTTAAATAAGAGTGGGGATGAAGCTACGTGTGTATCCTGGTCACAGGCTGAACCCTCCCTCCGTGTGAGAGAGCCTGTTGTCCGTTTGTGAGCCTCACCGTCGAAACTCCGTATCTGTTTCCGTGAACCGACACACACACACTCGCACGTAATCCGGAGACTCGATGCGCGCGCAATCAGTCAGGGACGTATGTTTCGGAAATGGGAGGATATTCAACGACGCGGATATCATAAGGGTGGCGAAAAATTACCTCCGTCTGACCTTCCGCAAAATAAAACGATATAATATCGTCAATTCGGAATCTCGTCCTTTGAGAACTCTCATACTCCGTGTTACGGTATCAACCCTCCGCGAACGACCCCTCGAGCGGTTTGGGGTACGAAATTTAAACAAAAGCTTGACTAATCGACAAAATCGTCGTTTGCACGCACGGTGCATGCGGCGAGATAGTCGAAACGTGGGAGCTATCAAACAGGTGTTTGTGCGTCGAATAGCGTCGATCTAATTACGGATCTTGGAGAATTGAACAGACTGTTTTATCAACTCCGGTTAATTGCGAGCGTCTTTTCGCGTATCTATCAAACGAGTACCGGGTACCGTTTAAACGATGAATGAAATTTAATCGTTTGTCAGCTACCAAACGTTTAGAGGAAAAAAGTAAAGAGAAATAAACGCGTCTACGTAGATATCGGAACGGCCTACGTCCGTGGCGTCGCGACGCGTGCGTCACCAGCCTCTCCAGGCTCAAGGCGCGACGTCGCCCCCCCGTCGCAATCTGCCGCCTCGATGATTCCACTCACGGTAACGGTTTGGCCACGGTGTCAGATGAGAGGAGAGAATATTTCAGAACGTTTCTTATTTTTCACCTTATACCCTACTTTCATCCCCTTTTTTTTTTTTTTTCTTTTTTTGGTCATGTCTTTTTTCAAAAATACCCGTAACTCCAATTCTCGTTACAAATTGAGTTTACGATCTTAGACATAACGGGAAAAACAGGTAACCTTTGTCATTGCGGATAAACTCACGGTTCGAAATGGGGGATGTTAAGGGGGGAGACGAGTTATGGGCAAAAATTGTTTTTTTGATTCAGAAAATATCAAAAAAAGATGTTTAAAATTTTCACTCTCCTGCGATGAAAGTGTAAGCGGTGATAAAAATCTTTTTTCACACAGTCCAATGATTGGAATGATTTTTTTTTTGTACCACCTCTGATAGCGATTTTCAAAATGTCACCAAATTTAAGTATCCCCCTTAATTTTTGCGTCACGATTCAACGATCGTTACGAGAGTATATAATATGCGCTTTGTTCGATTGCTCCTGGATGCATCGCAGTTAGCGAGCAGCAGCATTCACGTACACCTATATACGATGCGTGTGTTCTTTTTTACTTCAACACATTCGAGACGCATATGCGAAGGTATTATAGGAGATACGGAGAGTATTTCGTATACGTATACGGTAGATGTAGTTACGTGTCTGTGTCCATCGGGTAATCTCATCTTCCCGCATGACTTAGGAGCCACGTGAATCCGTGGCAATTTTAAACCACTGTTTAAATGCTAATTTATGCTGAGGCCAACGCAGACTGGACCCTTAACTTGACGTCACGCGGTATTGTCAATGTCACATGAATCGCATTGTCACAATGTTATTACGAGTTTCGTCAAATTCCTCGTTAATAGATTCACCCCTCTGATAAATCTTCTCACTTGTGACGATCGAAAGTTATTTTATGAATATACGAATGATAAAATAAAAGATACCCGCAGGTATAGGAAGAATGTGAAAGCTGGCGATATTCGAACGATTCCCTTGTTTCTTCCGACAGCGAAACTACGTACAGATATTTATTCGCATACTTTTGAATACGTTATGAAGCTATCAACGCAATTCGAATCGATTAACAATTGACAGTCATCGTATCGACACTCGACCCTTCACCCTTTTTCAAAAGTGACAAAAAAGAAATTGCGATTCAAAGGCGGAAAAATGTGCGATTGTAACACCTTCTCCCACTCAACATGGTGGCCATTATAAAAAGTGAAAAAAAAATCCCGCACTTTTCCCTGGCCAAATTATAATTATTGATTGACTGAAATTAGTGGTTATTCAAGTATGTAATGAATAATGCTCCGAATCAATTGTGAAAGAAAAACAATGTCTTGCTACTATTTTCATCGATCGAGATTGCCGCGCAAGGAAGAAAAAAAATCGCCAGGAATCTTTTATTCTGCCTTGTGTCGTATCAACATGAAATTCCTTGACTTTTCCCTGACCATTTTCCGAATTCCTCGACTTTTCCGTGACTTTCATGACCATTTTTCGAATTCCCTGACTTTTTCATGACTTCTATGACCATTTTCTGGATTCCCTGACTTCCCGGTTTCGCCTGACCAGTGGCCACCATATCGGCTTTCGTTGTTCGCGTTGTGTAAGACGTATTTGAGTATCTCACGGTACAATGCGACAATGTGAAATATGATTTACATGGTGCATAATATGATTACGGACCCGTTTGATATTCCGCTCTAATTGGAAGCGCAGTGTCATTACTGCGAAGCAATCCGTCTATTAATTCGATTGATCCAACGTGAGCCGGAGTCTGCTCTAGGTACGACTGAAGTGCTCAGTGCTCTCGCATGAATTGCAAAGCTTGTTTGTTGTCATTTCAAACTTGCAATTAACTGCGCATAAACTGGCGGCGAGGAAGGGGAGCCTGTCAAATCGTACGTCTGATGCAGCTGCGAGTTAAAACGTTGACCCACATTTCATAAAGCACGATGGTGTAATAACAGATATTGAAACAGAACGAAAAAAAAAGGAACATACCCAAACACGAGGCTATAAAGATCGTCGATAAAAATCTGATCGCGAGTCCTTCAGGACTTTGACATGTACAGGGTGACACATTTCATGCGTCGAGAATGGGAGGGGCGTAAAGAGACGCAACCTCGAAACGGTCACATGTAGATTTGAAGCCGAAAACAAATTCCAAAGCTGACGATCCAGCCTTGGAAATGCGTTTTTGGTATTAAACTTACGATTCTAAGCCCCTCCCATTCTCGACACGTGAAATGTGTCACCTTGTACATTCGATGGCGACATCGTTGTCCGTTCTAGAAAACCCATGGAATGATAGTGTGCTATGGTAGTACAAGGCATGTACATACAAAGTAGAGAGAACGACAAAGGATTCGCGAGGTACGTATAGATGCATAGAGAACCAGTGAAAACAAAGGACAAAGCCAAAAGGGTTTCGCCAAGGTTGGTTTGGGTCGTTTGACTCACCGTGCTGATGGGGTGCCGAGAACGCCGAGTGTCTTCTCGGTGACATAGGTGGATGGGGTGGGACTTGGCTCCCCGGTGGTTGCATCGACGACAGAGCACCCAGGGGAGTGTAAGACTTGGATGGTTGCTCTGGTTTCGGCTGTAAAAAGAAAAAAAAAAAGAAAAAAAGCGCCCGAAAAAAACGAACAAACGCGAATTCATTACTGAACCTTGGTAAAACCGAATAACGAGAACCAGAAGAAGAAAAAAAAAGTTTCCTGCGAGAAGAAATATCCGCTCATACGAGGGACCTTCCCCCAATTTCAATCTGACTACCGAAATGCAAGTGCAGTCGGCGTTAAAATTACTTCCCCGGGGGCTGGATTGGAGACTTATTTTTTTCTCGAGCTTTTCTCAGACATTTGATATATAAGGATCTTGTTTTCAAATTTTTTTTTTTTTTTTCAAATACTTACATGCTCAAGGATTTCTGTTGCTACAGCGGTGGCTGCTGTCTGTGTATGACTGGTTGAACTGATGCGGTATTGCATACCGGCGATACTGCAGAATCCCTCATGGTGTGTAGATCTCGTTTGATTAACGTAGACGCCTTGAAAATTCGACAGATGAATAATCGATCACTCAATCGGATCGATTGAAAAGGCAATCTTCTACGCTTCTGGACGATATCCCTATATAAACCCTTCGAGTGTAAGGTGTGAAATAAAGTTTTTCTACATTCTCCTGACAATATCTCACTTCCTGTGCCCCCTAGGTGGAAGAGCGTATGGACCAATTTCAAAGCTCTTGAAATTCTCTACAAAAGCCGTTCGATTGACTTTTTGCGTAGAATCGACCGTTAAAAAGATATATGCACTCACGAAAAATGATGAGGCCGAACTCGATGCTTTGAGGTGCGGTTTTCATTGTTTTTCGTTTCTTTCAATATTCTTGAATTCAATTTGACCGGATAATGATTGAAAATTGTTCCTAAGCTAAATTTGGACGTGATTTCTTCGATGTGATTCTGATACTGTCGAGTTAATGAACCAAATCCGAAGAAAGCAAAAACAAAGCTGCCATCGATCCTGGTGTTTGATGTGTCGGATAAATTCTATCAATACTAGAACAGTCGAGGAATGGAGTTCGATAATAAATTTATACGTCCTACTATTCTCGGAACACGTTGCCTTTCAATTCATCCGTAGAAATATCATGAAAATAATATAACTTTATATATGATTTTTACCTGTGATGGTAACGTCGGTGTCCTGATTAAGGATAACGACCTTATTCGACTGCTTGATGGCTTCTTCAGGGTCCGAACCCTGCTTCGATTTCCGTTTATCGGTCTCAGAGTCGCTCTGCTTCCGCCTCCTGACCACCTCGACTTCCGAATCGCTGGACGATTCGCTCGACGACGATCCTCTGCAGTGGTACTTCTCGTCCGAATAGGACGCTGCGAGTATCGCCGAGGCGTTCAAGCTCGCCATACGCTTGCAGACGACCATGTCCTTCAGGTCCATCACTTCCTCGCTCTTCTTCCGCCGTTTGGTCACTTTCTTCCTATTCGTCTCCAGGTTCTTACGCTCCTCGGTGGCCCGTTGATCCTCCTCGGACGACGAGGACGACGACGAACTCTCCATCATGTCCCAGTGCTTTCCACGCAGGCCTGGAACGTTCCTCAGCTTTCGTTTGGGCGACGTTTCTTCGGCCTTGGTCTTCGTTTCGGGTTTCTTATCCTTCTCCTTCTCCTTCGCAGCCTCGTCCTTCTCCTTCTCCTTCTCCTTGCTATCCTTGTCCTTGTCCTTCTCTTCCTTCGCCTTCTTCGTCGTCTTATCTCTGTCGGGTTTCGGCTTGCAGTAGCCGCCGAGGTAAACGCCGCCCGCTTCGTTCTCGTACATGCAGTGTACCTTGGCCAGGGCATTCAGGGAAGCTACCCGATGCCGTTTCGGCCCGCTCCAGAATCCGAAGAGCCTCATTCTCCGCGCTCTTTCCGAGGACGCGTCGGACGAAGGACTTTTACGGTCCCTCTTCTTGACGCTTCGCTTCTTCCCCCTCGTCTTCGCCTCGTCTTCGTCCTCCTGATCGTCGTTATCCTCGTCCCTATCGTCGTCGCCGTCCCCGTCGTCGTCCTCGCCATCCGAAGTCGCGGATATCGACGATTCGTCCTTGTCGTCGTTCTCGACCTTCAGATCGATCCTCAGATCCGCGGATGGATTATCTTCGTTGGATTGTCCGGCGATGGATTTTTCACCCTCGTCAAC
Source organism: Euura saliciscinereae (assembly GCA_018420115.1). NCBI lineage: Eukaryota > Metazoa > Arthropoda > Insecta > Hymenoptera > Tenthredinidae > Euura > Euura saliciscinereae. The sequence continues at coordinate 6,070 of JAFFZH010014722.1, forward strand.
GGATTTCGACTGCTTTAGCATGTCCTCGAGGCTCACCTCGTCGGACGTGTTCGACCCGTGGTCGCTGTGCTCTGTCCGGGCTTTCGTTGCCTTTGAACCCTTCTTCGCGACCTTTTTAGTCGGTTTGAGCTTTCCGTTATTTTTTCCCGCTTTCTTAGCGTCACCGGATCTGTTGCAATCCTCGTTCGAATCGACGAGCTCCTGCTTCACATTCTGCGCCCCGGTTTCACCCGGCTCTTGGATCGAGCCCTTCCCGATTTCGCCCTGCATCTTCTTCTTTGCGATCATTTTTTCAGCGAGCTTTATCATCTTCTCCTCCTTTTTGGTCAAAGCGTTCGCATTAATTTTCGCATACTTCCGCGGCGGTACTTTAGACTTCATCTGCTTAGCGAGCTGCGGTTTTTTGTCGGCCGTTTTCTTCCCCGCCGATGGAGACCGCTTCTTCTTCTTCGCCCCTTCGTCCGGTTCCGCGTTTTCAGCACTCTTCGAGTCCTCGTTGCTCAAATTTTTGACTAGCTTCGCTTTCGTCTGCATCAATTTCTTCGGTGCCGGGGCTCGGGCGGCGATCTTTTTCACGAGCATCGTCCGTTTTACCGGAGTCGCCTTCTTCCGCGGCTGTTTCGGCTTCGTCTCCTTCTTCACTTTCGCGCTCGGCGACGATTTCCTGCCACTATCCTTGTCCCCTTTCTTCGTCACCTTCGATTCCTTCTTCGGCTTCTTCTTGGCCGCTGATTCGACCGGCGCGCCCTCTGGACTCTCCTCTACGGTTTTCTCCTCGCATTGCGGAACGCTCGTACTCAATTTCGCCGGGTCTTCGGCCGCCAGATTCTTCTTCTCGGAAACCGCGGTGTCGGGGGTCTCAAACTTCTCGAGTTTCTCCGCGTCCTGCTTCCTCTCGCCATCTTTATTCGGCTTTTTCTTGTCGTCCTGTTTCTCAATCTTCCGCTTCAGTTCCTCGGCTCTTTTTAGCTCCTCTATTTTGTCAAGTAAACCGTTTCGTTTCTCGTCCAGTTTATCGTTGGCCAGCCTCTTCCGCTCTTCGAGCTTGTTATCTAATATCTTTTTCCTCTCGTCTCCGAGTTTCTCGATTTTTTTTCTCTCCTCAAACTTTTCAACCCTCTTCTTATCCTCGGACTTGTCGATTTTTTTTTTATTATCGTCCGACTTATCTGGTTTTTTAGACTTTTTATCCTCGCCTCCGTTCTTCTTGTCCCTTTTTGGCGGGTCGGAGGTCAATTTTTCGGGGGATGCCCGACGTTTTTTTGCAGTACTGGGCGCCGCGACGCTCTTACGCGCTACAACCGCCTTCTTCTGTGGCTTCATTCTCGATTTATTTATTATTCACATTTTAACACCGTTCAAAAACTCGATTCCCCAATTTTATTTACTCAACGATAAAAGTTTTCGGTTAGCCAACCACCATGTTATCCTCAATATTCCCAAATGGTGATCCCAAATCGACAATGCGAAACAGATCTGCAACACCAACAACCTCGATATTTATTCGGTTCACCATCGTGCGCCTATCATCCGCGTGTATAAAACACGTTTACTCCTTTTCTAATACGCGAAAAAATCACCAACCGGGTTCTAGTGTCGTGTCGTAATGACGGCTGAACGTTACAGTTAATAATAGATGACAGGTAATTGTCGTCAACATTTTTTCATGGGGTCGAATCAGTTGTAAAAAACCCTCGACGACTCTAATCTGTAAAAAATTCTAAGATGTCAAAATTTTTCGATAATCCCTCCCCGGTGGTCGGGGATTCTTTTTTTTTTCCTTCGGCCCTACTAGACATTTTCGATCTCCGTCATGTCACGTAGACAGTGTCTCTGGTATAGAGTTGATTCTCTTGTTTCCGAATCGTTATTTTGTTTACGTTTTATGAAATTGTTTGACGTATAGGTCGAAACAATCGCGGATTTCGGAACGAAGAATAAGAAACAAAAGAACGACGGGTGAGCAGATGAAACCCTTCGCGAGTCGTCTGTTCGTAAATGGCCACAAGTGGCCGCGAGGAGAATTTTCACACTGATCGATGAATGTTGTTTCTTACGAATGAATAAAATTCCTTAAAAACTAATAATAACTCCGCGCTTTGTATCCTAGCCTCGTTGAACAACGCTTGACGTTTGAATGCGAAGGTTTCACTTGTCCGAATAAAGGCGAAGAATATGTTTGACAGAAAAATGATATTGTTTACCTCTGGCAATTCCCTGTGTTGCCACTTGCCCTGCGAATACTTTTTTTCTAGGTACGATGAAGAGAGTTTTATACTCTTCACCAACACCAGCGCGGTTCAACCGAGTTTTTAACACGATACGAAGACGCGATCACTCGTTGAATAATTTATTAGAAAATTTCACCACCAAATTTTCGACATTTAGACAGATTTATTTAATATCGAAATATTTTCTTGATCCTCTATTCACTAGACGTCCCTGCCCTTTTCCCGTAGACCAGGCGGCCATTTTATTCCTGGTGCATTTTACTCGGCCCTCTGACCTCTTCCAGGCGTACCGCGTCACGACGAACCTCGACTGGCTCTGCTCAACCGATAATACGAACGCGTTCGAAATTTGAACCGAGTACCGCGAAGAATTTTCGAACGTGTTTTAAATTTTAATCGTTTCTGCAGATTTAGCGCATAGCTTCGTAGCAGTAAAACACAGCGCAAATTTGCGCATTTAACATTGTATCGAATGAATTTTTATTTCAATATAACGATTGTATAAACGTAATAAAAGTATTTATTCCATCCTTTCCTACACGGAGTTTTGATTGAATCCCAACAGACGCGCTTTGATTGTCTCTCCCTCTTTCAATTCGGGCTTCTCCTTCGTGGATCCAGGCAGCATTAATAGAGCATTCGCGTTTTTACAGCTCAATAATTTACTGCTGATCTGATTTCCTGTGCTGTATGCCTTTGGGACAGGATCTTCGTCGCTCCATTCCAATATTGCTCTTGCGTATTCTGGTCTCGGGTCCAATTTGTACGCTGAAGTTAACTGGAACATGAAATTAACAGATTATGTTTCATGAACTCTTTTCATACAACTTTTGATAAGAAGTATCGAATACCTTAGCTGTAACTACAACTGGTTTGGAAAAATCTCCGTTCAAACGTTTGAGAAGCGGCAACGCAAACAAATGCGCAGTTACTGTAGCAGATACGGGATTCCCGGGCAAACACAAAATGTATTTTGTCCTGTTGTTGTATTCGCAGGTTGCATAAGTCGTCGGTTTTCCTGGCTTCATATTAACTCGCCCTAGCGCAACAAAATATACAGGATTAGGAAAAAAAATCCTCTAGCTTCGTACATTACGCATTTTTCTTTACCAAAATGCATAGTAGCTTTGAAAACATTCTCCAAAATCGGTTTGAGCATGTCTCTGTCTCCCATTGACACAGAACCGGATGTCAGGAGGACATCAACTTCTTCGAAGGCTTCTTTCAGGGCAGCGATCATCGTGCTTTCTCTGTTGATAAATTGAAGAAGCACTGATTATCCCTTCCGTTGCATAATCGTGTCTATTTCACGTTGTGCTTAGAACTTACTCGTCGACAGAAATCCCAAAGTCTTTAGGACTGTATCCGTTCTCTCTGAGCATCATCATCAGCGTTATTTTATTACTGTCATAAACGTGTCCAGGCTTGGGTGGCTCTCCGGCCTGCTGTAGTTCGTTGCCAGTCGACAAGACTCCGACGGTCGACAACTGGGTTACTCTGACTTTTGTGCAGCCACATGCAGCCAGGATTCCCATTTCGGGTGCACCGATCTTCGTGTACGCCTTCAGAATCAGACTCCCCTTTTCTATGTCGCTGCCTATGGGTCTGATGTCCAGTCCATCTTTTGGCTCGATCAGAATATCAATTTCTTTTTCCTCAAGCCCGTCGTTACTGGCTTCTGTGAGCTTAGTGTCTTCCACTTGCACAACTGCGGTTGCCTCTGTATTTCCAATAAAAATCATTAATTACACAAAATTTATGAGAAAGTTTACAGAGCTGTATTACCATTGGGAATCGGCGCTCCAGTATTCACCCTGACACACATTCCAGGAACTAGCTGCAGAGATCCTGGCTGAACATAGTGAAATTGAAAGTCAATTATTAGTCTAAGAACTCGGATGACTTTGAGCCTAAGCTTCTTGAATGAACTCACGGTTTGTCCCGCTTCTGCGCCACCTAGTACTTGTCTTCGGCCTTTGCCATCCGATGCGATAACTGCATATCCATCTTTGATGGAGGCTCTGAACGGAGGTAAATCGCAGTAAGAATAAATATCATCTGTGATAACCCGGCCGTATGCGTCCCAGACATTCAAAACCTCTCCATCCAGGACTTTAAGCGATTTGTATATGAGCTCTAGAGCCGCGTCCACGGAGATCATTCTGTACGGAGACTCTCGGAGTCTGTCTGCGACGCTGGAGATACGAGCCTGTGGAATAGAATGCAGATAATTTATTCAAAATCCAAAGGCAGTCAGAGAGTCGAATCATCCTACCGAAGCTGTGCCAGAGTGTTTATGCGCACAACCATGGGCTTGATGATCTTGCATCTGGGTGTGTGTCTTAGCGACTTTGGTTTTCTCTTCCGAAATCAGATCAACCGCGTGAGGAATGACTCTGGCTATAGCTTCGAAGCATTCCTTCACAGCTTTCGTTGATCCAGGTAAATTGATGATCAAAGTCTTCTTGCGAATACCGCAAACGGCTCTGAAACATGTCAATGAAACCATCCAACACTGTTTCAGTTATGGTTTTACCAACCGTTTATCACCTTGACAAAATTCCCATCGGAGTTGCTTTCATGCTCGCGATAAGCATGGCTGTAGACAATCCAGGCGCTTCTTTGTCCAGAATCTTCTTCGTAGCTTCCGGAGTAACGTCTCGTTCCGAGAATCCAGTTCCTCCGGTAGTCAGGATCACATTTACTTTGAAAATATCTGACCATCGTGTCAGCGTTGCCTTTTTGCACAGATAAAAAGAACGGATGAACCAGCTGAATCTGGATGATACGCAACGTGCTTACCATTATCTGAAATTCATCGTCCGGCACGATGGTTTTACACGTCACCTGACCATTGAACGATCTTCCAGTCTCCGTCCGAGTACTGCATACCAATCGTTCCAACTCAGGACCACTGGCATCTTCTTTGTCGCCACTGGCGCAAGTGTCGCTTACTGAATATCAATATCATAGTACAGATTTCGTTAGGATCTTCGATATCGATACTAGCTGATGATTATACAGGGTGTATCATCTCAAGTGTCGAGAATGGGAGGGGCTTAGCTTTCGCAAAGCCAAGAAAGGAACCGAAGAATCACGTTGACTGGATGCAGGGAAACTAAGCCCCTCCCATTCTCGACACTTGAGATGATTCACCCTGTATATAAGTCGGTTAAACATTCTTTAGATTCTGGAAGCTTCCGTATTGGCCAGTCTGAACTCATTGCCTGTCACACATGTGAAATACGGGGTCCTGCGGGGGTGCGAAAATCGAATCGAATCAAACCCTGTGTTTTTATAAAACTGCCTCGCTAATAATTACTGTTTTTATATTCTAAATTCATTGTTGGAAGTAATGAGAGCAGTCAGAGGTCTGATTCGGTACAAAGAATTCGGTAGCGGTGTATGCGCAAGGGGTAACCGAGTGATCTGTGTGGTTGAGTTCGAATCATAACAAACAGTCTGAAGGTACTGATACGCATGATAGATTTAACCTTAAAGTACATCAATCTGATCATTGAGAAGACAAGATCCTGCATATTGAAGATTTGTAACGTATAGAATTTACTCCTTGCAGTATTTTTGGTAAAGAGACGAGGGAAGAAATTTGATCATCAATGATGACAGGGAGTTTGATATATCATTTATTTTCACTCACCAGTAAGAATGCCGAAAGTTATAGAAGCCATGTTGTCAGTAACTGGTTTATCTTTTTTCAAGCAAATGGAAAACATATTTACTGTTATTCGGTATCACAGGATGCTGATAATTGTCATATAAATTACGCAACGGAGTTTGTGCTCGCCCAGTGTGACTAGATAACTTCATACATGTAATAAACGTTTCAAAACTCATGAGCCTCTTTCATATAATTTGCTATCTGTATCAAAAATTTTTTTTTTCTTTAATTGTCAATACGATCATTCATTACGTGCGATTACACATACTTACTAAATGAGATAAAATTGATCGATTGATAGCGATATTATATTCTTGAGACTATGATTAATGAGAAAATACATAATACATGATAAATTTAGCGTAAATCCTGGAAGAATATGAGTGACTAGGGGCTCCGCCCCTGCGCGCTTCGCGCGCCCACCCCGGTCGGCGCTACGCGCCTCAAAAATTGGTTTCACACCTTTTCATTCCCTTAGGAGTCGAATTTAAAAAAAACGCTTAAACTACTTTCTAGGTATTTGAATGAGCAATAATTTGAAGCCAAAACGAAGTCAATATCTCATCGGGCCGAGAAGATATCCATAAATCCGCGAAAACATGTTTTACCTCTTTTATTCTCCTTGTGGGGTGAATTTCGAAAAATCGCTTCTTAGTGGGTGTTTACGAATGGAAGGGAACATGTTGCCCAAATTTCAAGTTTCTAGGTCAAGGGTTTTGGGCTGGGCGTTGATGCCACTTGTTCCTTTATAGATATAGATATAGAGAGATATTGGGATGTTGAATGTATCGCTACGCCATCTGGATAAACTACTGAGAGTAGGTAGTTTTAACTCACACGGCGACATGAGCGACCTACTGTCAGTAGTTCAAATTCTACCACCAGGTGAAACCACGCCTGTATCACATATCATAATACAGTTACATTTTATTCTCAGGAATGGTAGGATTACGATTAGGATATGATAGAGAATTTTATTATTTTCTGAATGTAATTTTGATAAGTAGGAAAAACCATACGATTTATTTATTGCGTTTAGACAATGAATCACGATTTTTCAGTACTATACAAAAGCCTGGAATTTGAGATACCCTAAAATCTTTAAAAGACTGTGGTATATATTATATACTTTCATTGATTCGAGATAATCAGTATTTTTCATTAACATTATACACAGACGGATTCGACTTATTGTTATTTTTCAATTCAACAAATTCATTAAACAATCGTATCGTCGATTAAAAGGAGATAAATAGAAACAACTGGAACTGTCTTATCAATTATTATATAAATATTTATTCTTCATATAATTGGCAGATAGAAGAATTTAATTATTCTCTATAAAACGTCAATAGTCGACCAGACCCCTGGAAAACAATAGAACAAACAATATCAACACATTTTCAAATACTCAAAATACAAATAAACAATTTACCTATTATTCCTTGGACTCGAAGACTGTCTAGGAGAGTCCCTATGCCTACGCCTCGATTCGTGCCTATCCTTATTTCTATCATCCCGTCTGTCCCGTTCCCTTTCCCTGTCCCTTTCTCGATCTCTTTCCCGTTCCCTCTCCCTCTCCCGTTCTCTTTCTCGTTCCCTTTCTCTCTCTCGTTCTCTTTCCCGGTCCCGATCCCTGTCACGATCCCTTTCCCTGTCCCTGTCCCTATCGCTTCCAATATCCGTGTCCCTTGTGTCTCTGTCTCGACGCTCTCTTCGTATCACTTGAGGCCTCGGACTCCGAGCAGGACTTGGACTGCGTGAATTTGAGGATCGACTATCGGAAGTATGACCTTCGTACTTGTGCCTCAACTCTCTTTGCCTGAAATATTGAAATAAATTTTCAATCATAATGATCACGGTTTATTACATTCAATTCTGTATAAGCCTAGTGACCTTCGACGGAGTTTCAGAGACATTTCCCTGATCTCGTCTTCTCGATCCTGCCTCTGCTGTTCCATCTTTTCTATTCTTAGCTGCTCAGCTTTTTTATCAGCTTTATCTGTGGATCAAATAATAAGTAGGTGATAATAGGTGATAATTCGTTGAATGAATAAGTAGAATGAGATCGATGGCTTACATTGCCTGTTAAGCAGTGCCTGCATTTTCTTCTTAAGCCGCTCCTGAGGTGTGATTTTTGAGGACTGCAATATTAATGTCTTAAAGAACAGCCGATTTAAGGATCAGTGAAAAATTAATTAACGTTCTAAAATAGCTGTGATAGGCGAGAGTGCCTAACAAAGAAATAACGAATTGACTTAGACAAATCGAAGCAAAAAAAATAAAGTGCAATTAATTCGATGCCAAAAGACCAAAACTTGGTAAATGTCAACACTACCAAGCTAAAATAAAAGTATTGCGATCGTTAATTTTTCAACATTTACCAAGAATTATGAATAATTATGTTTCATAATGTTTGTGGAGTGTGTAGTTGCGTGAAGCCTACAGCCCTTATCAATTACTGTTATCGTACTTGGTAAATGAGGCATTTACCAAGTTATGGATCGTCGTTCAAATCAGAACGTTACGTTGAAGGATATTCCTGCCACCGTTTACCTTACATAGCGAGACGCTTGCCAGCCAGCTCCAAACAAATACACTTCCAAATTCTGACAATTTCCGATCGTTTTAATCGCTCAAAAGAAATCAGAATTCTTTTTTATCTGATAAAACAAAAGGACCCGGACAAAATATTTCATCGATCATTGAATGGAATGGAGAAAAAAAAAGAAACGGTTGTAAATAACGAAAATTAGTCGGATCAACCGATCGTCATGCTTCAAGAATTTTTGTCTACCTAGAGCCTAAATTTCTTAAAGAAAAATGAAACTCATTGACTTTGTAGCCTTGAATAATGAATTTGAATTTTTCAATCAGTAGGAAACTTTGTACTTGACGAAGATGAATGTGAATAATGGTTTGTAATTTTTATACCGACGCTGATAAAGTCTTATCACAGGAAAATAAATATTTGTGCGGACAAAACCATTATTCGACAAAAATTGCAAATATAAATTTCAATGTTCGGCTACTTTATTTTGCAACTGAATGGAACGAATACGGAAAGCTTGAACAACCTCTGGTTAGGCGATAGTAAAGAAATGAATAAATATTTGTATTCTTTCGCTTTGTGCATTAAGTGACTAAGGGAGCGTTATGGTTCTTACTGACTTTGTATCCGCCACCAGAATATGTACTTAACCCTGGTTTTGGCTTGTTCCTGAAACGAAAAAATATCCTTAATCAATAATCGATCTTTCAAATTTTACAATCGTAGTCAACGGCTCGATTGAAATCAATTCTTACACGCTCGCGCTGATTATTGGAGGCTTAGGCGCCGGTGGAATATTCTTTTCTTCGTTGTCCGACAACTCCAATTCCAAGCTAGAGGACTTTCCTCTCCGACCATAATACCTGCGGAAAATAATCGACGTAAGATTTTGTGTGCACAAAGCCGGATCAAAGCGATGCGTGAACAGCTTCCTCCGCACCTTGGCAGAGCAGGTGTTTTATTGTCGTTGCTTCTGGATCGTCTGGTGTTGGAACGACTCCTTGACCTGGACTGGGAGTATCTTCTCCTGCGATAACTATCTTTGGAACGACTTCTGTTTCGCGATCTTGATCTCGACCTCGATTTTGAAACTGAGGAACTGCTGCTCGAAGAAGAACGCCTTTTCTGTCTGGAACGAGACCTGGAGCTGGATTTTGAACTCGATTTAGAAACGCTTCTGGACCGAGAGCGCAGGGACCTGCTACCCGACCGCCGGCGTCTCGAGCGACTCCTGGTTCTAGATTTTGCGTGTCTGGTCGACCTCGATCCCGTGCTCCTCAATCTGGGATAAAAATATTTCAGTCATAAGCGAAAACGTGTAACGGAAGTTGAGAAGGTTCTTGTTTACCTGCTCCTAGAATTGCTTCGTCTCCTATCGCGAGATCTGTACGATTTCGATCTGGTCAAAGACCTGGAAGCGCTTCTTGACCTAGATTTTGATATTCTTCTGGACACTGTTCTGTCGACGAATATCGGGCTTTCGGATCGTCTTCTTCTCAAATGGGAATAATTTACTTTCTTTAAATTTGTCGTAGCTATTTGGGTCGAGCTACCGTGCGCTTCTTCTTCCCCGCCAAAACTTGTGATGTAAGTTATTTGTCCAGCGTTTATCGGCGAGGCAGATCTCGAACGTGACTTGGAAGACGACTTCCTGTAGGGATTGTACTCCGGACTCTCTCTAGCTGCGTAGCTGTGAAACAATCAATCATCCCATTAGCGTAACGGTGACAAAATTAATTACAGAACAATTATGCGCTAGAAAAATCGTTGAATAATCAAAGCGTGCCACTTTGAATACGGATTCAAATTTATTCTGGAAAATTTAATGAACGTAGTACAAAATTGTAGAATGATAAAAAGACGCGTTTTAACATCAAGAATATTCTCAAGTGGCTTCGTAGCCCAAATTTCTTGAACTACCGTTAATTATGCTGAAAGAAAAGACCGAGGATTAAAGTTTCACAGCTCAGATATCGCACGAGCTTCAAACAATTACATTCATTCCAAGATTATGAAACAGATTTCACTCTCACCTTGGAGGGCTCATCACACGACCGATCATTTTCTTTTCCCTAAACGCTCGTCGTTCTCTCCTCGATCTCCGCCCCTGTAAAATGTTGATTCAAAGTGTGAATTCACAATGATTGATACAGTTAAGAATGGATACCGGATTAGAATAGTTATTCATCTTTGTGAGGATCACGAATTGAATGAAGACGAATCTCACCGAATACATCGCTTTCTCTTCCTCCTGCTTTCGAGCTTGCCTGAGCGTTTCTGCCTCTTCGACATCCTGAGTCAAGAAGCTGAAATAGTCGGCACCGAGCAGTCCATACTTTTGAGCAACCTGATTCATTTCGTGAGCCTGGGAGGGTTCTATTTGTGAAACGTCTACGCAAATATCTAGAAAAATGAGTGAACAAATTGTTAGAAAAGTTTTCGGAGTAGAATTTGAGATAGTGAAACCGATTCGTCGCTACCTAAATCAATATCGCTATCTTCATCCTCGGGCTTATCCTCCGCGCCGACTGCCTCGACTGGCTTAGTCGAGTCCGATATAGGTTCTTCCGTTTCGTAGTTATAACCGATTGCTGCGTTAGCGGTGGACTTTTTCTTGTCTTTAGCTGCGTCGGGTTTTGTCGCCGAACCAAACTGCTCCTCGATGTGAATTTGATGGAGAAACTTTTCTTCCGTTACTGAAAACAAAAGACCATCGTCAGTTTTGACCGTTATCATCTTCCATCTGAGATACGGGATGTATAATACCTCCGAGAAACTCGTTCTGAACGATTATTCGATAACGTTCGTAATTGATATGCCTATCTTCGCTGGTCAGGGCGATATCTACGTCGATTGTATCCGGAGCTTCTGGAATCCAATCGAGATGCGCCCTAACGTCGAATCGGTCGATAAGATTCTCCTCGTTTCCTTGCCACGGCATCCTGAATTTCAATTTTATTTTTTAGTAACCATTGTTCAAAATTGTGTGTCAACTATTTTATCTTCTCCGTCTCAATCTGTAAACCCAGAGTCACTTACATGTTGGCAGGACTATCGCCAGCTGCAGCAACGGCTGGGTCCAAATGAATCTTGCACGGCCTTCCATGTAGTTGGAGAAATTGCGTGGGATCTGATTTCTGTTAAGAGTAATAGAAAAATTATAGAGTAATTGAAAAGCAGGAATCAATAATTGTCAAACTACGCTCTAAACCTTGTAATTTGGAACGTGAAAAAATTAGGTCAACGGAATGAAACTCTGATAGAGCGATAATTGAATTAGAAAAAAATATGAAAGTGGTGTTAAGAGTCCTAATTTTCTGGCTTCGATTTTATAAATTCGAGGTGCATGAGATTTGTTGTATTTGAGAAACTGACTAAAACAGGATTTTTGTGATTGGATGATGGATTTTTCGGAGAAAACTTACAATTTTTTCATAATAATCCCGGCGGCGTTCCGCCCGTCGACGATAATCAACCAGCATTCCACGTATCTTCTTTTCCTGTTTCCTGGCCTCGTGCCACATCCTACCACCGGTTTTTTTCACAGAGAAACTCATTTTTTAATGGAATGAATATTTGCTAACTACCGTGGTACTTCGGGTCTTTCATTTACACCGAGAATACAATTAAATCAACGATATAACACACAGACTAATATCTGATCGCTCTTCTTTTCACAGAGGCGGCCATGTTGGTTTACGCTGGACTGCTGGAGTCCGCACGACGCAGTCGATAAAGAAGCGACGAGATGAACCACGAACAATCCATACCCGCTGAATTCTGAATACAGGGCGAGCTATCTCCGGGTCTGAACGAGGGAGGGGCTTATCACTGCTGATGCTCCGCCCCTTGGCGTATCACAAAGTGTTATCAAAATCTAAGTTTACATCAAGTCGTCGATACTTGGTCGGGTCGAGTAATGTAAGGTATTGTTGACTTTCGAACGAAAACAGTTTGTGATATGCGAAGGGGCGGAGCATCAGCAGTGATAAGCCCCTTCCTCGTTCAGACCCGGAGGCAACTCACCCTGTATATACTCACTGTTCAGTCATGAGTGCTAGAGAGTGGGGGGATGATAAGTAGGAGATAGTTGATTCCGAGTGTCTCGGCGCTTGTCGCACGCAAGGAAACAAGCGATACTGACTATCTGAGCAATAAACATCGGTCGCCGTGAGACAAGCGCGGAGTGACACTCCAAAATCAGTGCTACAAAATCCAAACCAGCTATCTCTGTCTGACTTCTTGTCGATATACTAGTCAAATGTGAAAAAATTGACCTGAAAATACTACGTTGGGAATTTTGAAAAATATTACATAGCCGAAAATGTACATCTACCGAGGACAAAATCGCTCTTTTCGAAGGACTTCTCTCGTTATTTTTCTATCACTAGAATCGGTTTGATGTAATAGCTATAGTTTGAATTTGTGGCATATCTGCTAGTTTCAAAGACCATAGGACCTATATCGACCGAGTACCGACTGACGTCCTCGCTCGGTAGTTGAAACAGAGTCCACTGCGTAGAATTCAGTGGCCATACCAGACTTGACGAATCTGTTTTATCGACAAATTCCTAGTTCCGCGGGAAACGTGCTGAAATTTGAAAATCAGCACATCTTACTTGATTAAAATCAAACATAGAATACAAAAAAATTGTGTGTTGATTCTTACAAATAGCACAAGGAATATATATATCCGGTTCCTAAGGAGAATATACTTGGGATAGAAAGGGCAATAAAAATGAAATGTTACAGCAAAGGTGAAGATGCGTTTGTTTATTAACCTTATGTAATATCCGTTTCAAATATTTTCAATTACAATATTATATAATAATAATAATAATAATAATAATAATCATAATAATTAATAATGATGATAATAATAATAATAAAAATAATAAATGACAATGTATACATGTTAGATTACAGAACTGTGTTTGGAGCGTTTATTATTATTTAATTTTTCATTTTCATTTCATTTTTTATATATAATTCAGTTGTTTTCTGCATTCATTTCATATATTTTTTTTTTTGTTTCATTATTTTCCTATTCCGCGGCTTGCAAATTGTACCTTGAGATTTATAAAGGGTATTTTTCTTTTCTTCTTTCTCAAATTCCATGTGCTTGCCGCATTTCAGATATATCAGTCATATAATAGTATATTTTCTGAACACAATGTTTTACACTCGACGTTAGGAAACTTATGTTATTTTTTTTTTCTTTTTTTTTTCGTTATATGTATATTTGCACTGACTATGAACCTGTTCCAATTTGAATATATTTGAACAAAGTGAAATCACGAAGTTTCGTTTTATGTCAATTTAGATTATGAAATTTAATTGATAAAAAATATTTTTACACTTTTTTTCTTGTGTTTTGAATGAATATTATTATTTTTTATTCCAATTTCTTTTTTTATTGTGAACGCTAATTACCTATAGAGAAACGAAACGAAAAAATGGCTAATAGCGTCAAATTAAAATTACAATAAATTTTGACTACTTAGAAATAATTAGATAATATTTACAACCAGAATTTGTCGAGATAATTCTTTGAAGAAACTGTAATTCAATGAGAAACAAGAGAAAAAAATAAAGATAAAACCCCCTCTTTCACTATGAGCGACGATAAACTCTGGCAAAACACCTTTGCACTTTTTTTTTTTGCTCTAGTAAAAATCATCTAATAGCATCTGCAAGGCTTGTCACAACATTTAAATAATTACGTAACACCTATGTGTATTGATTAGAATGTTGAAGGTAGAATATGTGGTATAGATGACAGTAAAAAGTAAAGGTTTTATAGAAGACATATGGAGATAAAGTATAAGGATATTAGAACTCTCCATCGGAACAGGTTCTGGTCAGTCCTTACGCTATGTAGATGTATACAGTTTTTTTTTTCTTTTTCATTTTCATTTTCGGTGTTCGCTAATTTGCTTAAATACTCTGCATTTTATGACAATTTTTTTGTGGGCAAAATAGTTTTCACCAGAAATAATTGTCATCAAACGACGGTGCGTGGCTAGGAACTAAGGAGAAGAAAAGTAATGAAAGAAAGAAAATAAAAACAGTATCGTTAACTGATTCGAAACAAGAGCGAGGAAAAAAAATACAGAAGTGAAATGGATAATTGAATGAAGAAAAAAAAAATAGAAAAATGGATATCCAAATCAATGAAATATTTATTTCGAAAAATTATTTTCACATACTGCTGAATTTAATATTTTTTTTATTTTTGTAATCCAATCGTATCGTCGTCTAAAGCGGCGGTAATTCTGTTGAAAGTGTTTGCCAAAAAAATATATTTTCTGATAATAATAGTTAAAATAATTATTCCCCCCTGAACGAAAAAAAATAGATATTTTTTTTTCTATAATTTATTCATTGACGGCTAGTTTCGATTGGTCAGTACATTTCTTACCGACACTCTGCTCTCGCTAGCTTCAATTAGTCAGTACTACAGTCACTAAAAATTACATAATTAACCAATTACTTCACTATCAAATAAACAATAATAATAATTCGTTAAAAACAACAATCATCAAAAAAAAGCATTCAATACATTGTCCAAAATCATTGTATTCTTGGGAATCCCAGGGATTGATTTCAATTGTTCTCATTTATTTCAACACGAAATGCACAAAACGAGAATTTTATCTCTCGCTATCCTCGAATTTATCTCGGATATAAATTATCATCAAATTAAATCCCTGAATGTTTTTCAATTTAAGTGAAAACGAACTGAAATGATTATCTTCTTCTTCTCATTTTCCGAGTAATGATAAAAATATCTAAATGCAAATTAAAGTCACAGAACCTGAGATTCCCAAGTGCAGAACATACACGCGAAGGATTTCAAAATTAAAAAAAAAAATATGTGATAGAAGTATTAAAAAAAAAAGAACTATGAAGATGTTTGTATTTATGAAGTTTACTGATTTTTGCCGTTAATTGAAATTTTGAAAATGAGAGAATTTCGTGGTAAAAAAATTCTAAACATTTTCAATAATCTCAGTCTTCCCTCGCAAAGCCAGACATCTTATAACCCGCTTATACTAACACACACCTAAGAGGATTCTTGTATCAAGATTTCCATACTTTAGATGCATTTCAAGTAGCAGTTAGCCAGCGATAATGCAGAACGAGTAATTGATTTGAGTAAATTCGATCAACATTCTGTATATCAATTGTCTATAATTGTAAAGTAATGAGAACTGCGAAGAGAATAAATAAACGTATCCGTATTCGATTATCCTTGTCCATTAAAAGTAGCGATTACACAAAAACAAAACTCAGATATCGCTACGCTAGCAAAATTTGTAACCATCTAAATTTGTCTGTACCAATTGCTTAAAAATAGTGAATCACGAACAGCAATGACGATCTACCTATCAGTTCGAATGAAAAACAATCTAAGACGTGTAAATATTTGCTTGCGAGCGATGGAAATTTTGTGTAGCAGCTACGTAGAGACAAAAATTGATAAATCCTCATGGATTGAATCGAAGAAACACACATAAATTGTTTCGAAATCAAGAAAATATGAAAAATTTTCAAGTTTAGAAGATAAAGGAAAAAGAAAAAATAGAAATTATCCAGAATCAGGTGTTCCTGTTGGTTACACGTAGCACAAGCAGAGCGCAATGAGAGTAAACGGCAAAAATCAATATCGATTCACTGGAAATATATGTATGTATGTATGTATGTATATGTTTGTTTTACGCGTGTGATAGCCCGTACTGTTTATCATAAAGTATCTAGTTCTCGTACGATTATACCATTCTTGATCAACCTTACATGTATATGTTAACTTCCTTATTAATGCTTTTTTTTATGTATAAATATGTATTGTTAAGCCGCGCAGCAAACCAGGTTCGTTTAAAGTCCTTTTTAACAACAAACTGGATGTTCTGCGCACGTATCGTCTCGTAGCGGACGATACCCTTAATGAAGTAAATAAAAGAGTCAGTTTTATAGTTTTATACTTAAATGCTAATCCCTAAAGCTGCACTCTCTTATCGTTCACCTAAGTGTATTGTACAAATATCTAGCATTCAATGCGACTGTCTTCTTTCTCATTATTAATTGCTAACCATTACAATCGTGACACTGTGTATAAAACTCTATGGAGTACATGATTACATTGTTATTTTATGCAGTAATAATAATTATCACTTTTCTTGCTCTCTAGGCCACACAGTTGGGATGCCGATATTATATTCCTATCGGATACCGATTAAACTGTTTAAATGTTCGTTTCAATCGGGCAGGACCCGAAGGGCCAATTGGGTTCATCCGCACTAGGCCGTGTCTGTCCGTGTTTTCGAACATTTTTTTTTTGTTAATCTCTCCAATGATCGTCAACTTCGCCCACTTCCAGGTCACTCCGTGCCATAAAATAAACTTTCGTGTCTTTTCTTATTCCTTAACTGGAAAAAAAATTGTCTTTTCTTCTTTTCTTCTTTCCCCTGCAACGTTCAAATTTCGAAACTATCATCATCGTTTTCTATATTATCGATAATAATCTTCAACGATTGATCACGTCAGATTAAGACATTGTCGAATATAAAAATTCCTCCGTCTCTGCCTCCGCCTCTGGACACCAAAGCTTTCAAATCTTTTCAGACTGAGTGAAAAATGGGTTCAATTCATTAAGCAGATATTGTTCATCTCTTGACAAAAAAAAAAACAAAAAAAAAACCTACATCAAAATGTGCCATTGCGTTCTTGATCCTCCTTTCTATCAGCGTTCCCTCCTAGTTCGTATATTTACACGTAGAACAAGGATCGTGTCAGTGTTATCTCCTAATCCGTAGATTTTCTTGTCTGTTTAACCGAATGGGTATCGTATATTTCGTATTTATTTTTCATTTATATTTTGTTTATCTTGATCCTATTGATTTCCAAATTCGTCAATATCATTCAAGACGTTGATTTCACGTTGCCAACCCAATCCACGAAAACATTACGAACGTAAAAAAAACAATAATCAAAGCCTGAATTTGATAGTGATTCGTAATGATGTTTTAACAATTGAATATATATCCGATTTAGTTGCTTGTGTTTATTCTTCTTTTATGGATTTCGAGTTATCTCCAACGCTCGTTTGTCCGTCGTCTTTCTCTCTGTGTATCTCGTTAATTTCTAACGATAATCTTCTTAAACACGATTTCAGTAAATCCCCGAAATTGTCGTCACGCAATTACACCTAGTGTCGTATCATTTAATAACGACATTTCTCAGTGCGTCGTTTTTGCCACATTTAGTCATTGCGACCCTCCGTCATTCAATGGATGGCAACCGGACTTTGCTGAACGCAGACGCCGACCATGGGACTGTCTTCTCTTTCGGGATCTCGTTGCTTCCCGGAAGCTACCGTCGACGGTTGTCTAACCATTCCGTGCGAATCGCCAGCCGGATATCCGTAATTGTAATAGTTCTGTTGTTGAATCATGGGAGAAGCCATCATCCCGGGCAAGTGAGGTATGCCGGGTAGTATCAGGCTATTGTAGGAGCTGAGAGAGCTTTGGATCAGGGACCCATCCATGGATGGCATGGAAGATGGGGCGGACGTAGGGACCCCGGTGGCTGTTGACGAATAACGCGAAGTTATGGGACGCCGGCTACCCGAGTGACGGGGTGAAGATTCACACTCCATTGGTTGATAGCCACCAGGGAGGCTTGGCATTTGCATCAGACTGCTGCTGCCGCTGCTCTGTCCTGACATGGATACCAGTCCTGTGGCAATAGAAAATACATCATTTAGTAAATAGATTCCCGATCCTGACTCGCCTCAACGAGGAGTAACGTACATCGACGATTACTGTACAAAGAAAACCAAACTACCACAACTTTCGTAGTTTCATTTTCTTCGATAGCATTGTACCTGATTTTAAATAGTTGCGATATACAGGGTGTGCGGAGAACTTATACAAGGAAATACATGCATCATAT
>JAFFZH010014722.1:24884-50784 GCA_018420115.1 Euura saliciscinereae
TTCAGGATAACATTATCATGTTCTTTGTGATGACGTAGAAAGAGGAAAACTCACAGTCCGTTATAACTATTGCATAATGGATGATGCGAGAGTAACATTTATAAAACATTTTCATTTGAGTGAGGCGAACGGTAAGAGTAGCCGGAGAATTAGTAAGCTGCATATCATTACAGAGTGTTTGTAATAGAATTACAAACCATTCGATCGTAAAGCTTCTCTCAACGTTCTGTCTGCCTGAGAGTACGGGATTTCTAACATTATCTCATAGTTTGTAACATTAGTTATAACTAAATATGCATAGTAAGCAGCTAAGCATGCGTGAAAGAAAGACACAGAATGATGGAGTGAGTCTTCTACATTGAGGTCCTAAACTAATACGGGTAGAATTTGCTACTGAATTTCGAACGTTCGTCCACACGAGTAGAAACAAAAAAAATTAATAGTAATAAAGTTTGAATAGTTTAACTGTCTTTTAGTTTACATTTGAACCATTCTTCACTCGGGTGAGAAGAAAACTAATCTCTACATCGGATCGGTGGAAGTAATAGCAAAGTCTACCATGATATGACAAACAAGCCTTTCCGGAGTACATGCCCGAGTATGGGGTACAGACACAGTCCTCGATCCATGGAAGAAACGATTTGACAACATTCACTCACTTCCACGATCAGGCATGGATAATTTTCAATGCGGGCATTAATTAAAAACAACATACAGGCTTATGCTCTAGAAAGTCTTGAAGAATCTAATTGGGGTAAAAGGGGGGTTGAATGTATAGATGGTTATCAGTCGATCGGATCTAACTAAGGCTTCTTCGATATATCCCATAGCAAGCGAGAAATGCGAATGTCGCAGTATAAAGACGAGGGTAAAAAGGATGCGAGGTGTGGGGATGAAGATTGAAAATTGTTAGTTCTATCAGTTTTGTCAGATTGTTTGTTAGCCAGAACTTACTTATGTTAGTAAGTAAGATTAGGGTTGGGGCCTAGGACAGGTCGTCACCGCCCCGCGGGTACGACAGTCATCGTGCCACGTACTGTCCCCCCATCATATCTATGGGCAACAATAACAATAATGCTTAGTTTATGCAAAAAAGAAGAAATATTATGTAACCACAGATTAATACAGGCAGCTGATGCAATGTAAATAGTCGTACGGCAAAGAATTTTTTTTTTCAAAAACTGCTCTTACATGAAGTATGTATAGTTTGAGATAGAGCTGATGACGATGTTAAGTGAGTTTCTAGCAGATTCATTAATAAATTTAGTGCTTAGATTGTATAAAGAGGGATCTTACAGCGTGTAGAATAGATTTTCAGAGTAGAAATAGATATATTTTTTGTTTTCGTTTTGATGAGAGGTCGAAAGGAGATTTTAAAAATTGAATTTCCGAACGTAACTTTGTTGGAATAAAATTGATTTTATGATTAATTTTATTCATATCAATTGTACATTATTTATAATACAACTTCATCACAAAATAGTGAAGTATCAAATTTTTATCTACCGCGTATTTGAAATTTAATCAAATGCGGTACACGTTAAATATGATTAGTGTCTAAAGATATGCGTTGTTTGAGATCAATTTTATGGCGAGATAGTTACCAAAACACTTTTTGGCACTTTTCTTATTGTTTCTTATTATTTTTTTCTTTTTTACTATAGAAAATAATATTCTTTTCCGAAAATCATTTCCATTTTGTTCAATTTTTCTTAGTAAAAATCTAATGTCAAACATAAAAAAAAAAATTAAAAAAAATTGAATAGATCTAACGATCAGTACCTCGGAGAGTTACATCATTTTTCATTTTTTATACAAAACTAAGACACAATTTCTCATTTCCAACATCCCTTCTTTCTTTTTCTACTAATTAGGTAGTGACATATTAAAAGTAATAATCATTGCGTTAACTGTGTGGCAATGAATTATCAGACGGATCACTGCGTCTGTGTAGTTATTTTCATTATTGCAAACAGATTCATTACCACAGAGTAACTTCAACATCATCACTATAAATCGAAGAGGTCGATTCGGTTCAGTAAATTAATTCTGTCTTCATTAAATCGTAACAAGTTTCAAGTTAAGACACTGAATATGGGCGGTGAATGAAATCAAGCAACATAGAGGCAGATATAATAAGAATAATTATCAAATTTTCTTGTAAACCGCTCCAGATAAATTGTTAGTCACATATATTTAACGTGAGCTTGGCATTACGCAACAGTTCTAGAAAATGGATAATCAAAACAAGTGCTTTTTTGTGAATATTCTATTCCACGCTCGCCCTCTGACATTGTAAATTAGCCATATTCTTACAATATGTGAGTTTAAAATAGCTCCAGAATTCAGTTATCTTTAATTGATCGTCTCCAAGTATACTGGAATCTAACTTGTATGGTACGAAATAGAAATGAAATCGAAGTAGACGGATGAACATAAATTAGCCGTTGCTCAATGACCAGGTTCTCTTATTTTATCACTTAATGGCTACTGAATTTTGTTGGATTCTTGTAAATAATTAATATTTGTGTAGCGCTATACCAAGCTCACGTGTTCATCAGTATTACAAGGCTTCTATGAAAGACAGTTCCCCACATATACTGAATCCAATTCAATGAAAATGATCATGTGTCTAAAGCGATTGTTGTGTGTCAATAATTGATGAATTATTAATCTTAATAATAGTACATTGAAATAAATGAGATTTTAACGTTTAATTTTTCTCATAACAAACGATGGATTCATCACAAATGTGAACGTTCTTTTTTTCTAATGCGTTTTTTTTTTCTTTCTTTCTTCAATGGACAGGTAGCCATATACCGATAGTATCATCCCTGCGGTAGCAGAGATTCAGCCATTGCGCAAAGAGTCGGTGGTTTGAAATCAGAGTCAACGATGATGAGATAAAAACTATGTGATGATATGTAGAAATTATAATAATTATACACCTTCTGGTACCGAGACGGTATCAGAATATCGTCGAAATTGATTTCGAAATGAAATCGTATCGTATACTTGTCCACTGAATAAATTCGGCAAGAAAAGTGACGACGAAAAAAACCTATGGAACTAAGTGAATTGACGATAAGCAGAATACGTATCAACTGTATAACAGTTTGCCGCCGCTCAACAACCGACTCAGCGAGTCTTCTTCAGCTTAACGACCTTATGGTTAGGAGGTCCGACTCACCGTGATCCTGGCTCATAGAAACCACCGCTGGACTGGTATTTGCGCTATTAGCTGCGGCTATGTTTGTGTTGGTCCCTTCGTCAGCTGTCCTTTTGAAAAAGTTGTGTTGGAGCGCGTAATAAGGTGTCACTCTCGTCTTTGGATCAAAGTCCAACATTCTTAAAATCAAATCTTTGAATTTGAGGTAATCTGAGATCGAATGTCCCGATTCGCCTAATCTTCTACCGCCCGGCCCCCCATTTTCTACCCCTAGAATGTCATGTAATCGCCGTGTACTGGGCAACTTGTATTTCTTTCCATCTTTTGATTTTTTCAATACGTAAGACCCGTCCGTCGGAACTTTGTCAAAGTACTTTCGTGCCTTGTGTGCCTGATCCAGGATGTGCTTTGGTGGCATCCCCAAAACCTCGACGATTTTGTTCATTTGATCAACCTGTTGAAAGGAACAAAAAAAAAAACAATCGTTAATTGAATATATTCGGACAAAATTTCCTCTTTATTCGTTCAGAGTCAATCTTTGTCGTTACCTCGTTAGCCCCACTGAAGAGCGGTTCTCCCGTATGCATTTCTACCAGGATACACCCAAGGCTCCACATGTCTATCGCCAGATCGTAAGGTATTCCAAGTAGCACCTCGGGCGAACGGTAAAACCTAGACTGAATATACTGATATATCTGAAACAAATAAAGTTGAATAAAGTTATCGCCATGTATCATTGACTATTTACGGGGCATGCCAGATTCTATAGCATTCTTTAGCCCATATTTATGGTCCGACCTATGAAAAAGGAAGCGAAATTTGGAAACGGATTTCTCCGCACAGTTCTGGCATGCCCCGTCGAGCCGGAGCGCCGATCACTGCGATATGGAATAAATATTCAAAGCATAACTCTTGCGTAATGACGATTACGATAGGGATGGTTATCTAGGAATCCACTTTTATGTGTTCTGGGATGAAAGGGAAATCGGCAATCGGGAAAGATCGGGTAGCTAGTTCTAGAATTATAAAATACGTGATTAAAGAGACTTGTTATCGACTTTCTCGATGAGGATTTTGTCGTTGCGAGATGAAAAATTATCGTCGAACGCTTACCCTCTGTCCAAGTTGACACGAGCTTCCAAAATCTACGATCTTGATCGCGCTCCGTTTAGGATTACAAAGCAAGATATTCTCAGGCTTCAGATCACAGTGAATGATATTTAATTCCGGCGTGGACAGAAACATCAGGGCTGTGCATAACTGCTGGGCGAACTTTCTCGTAAGGTTTAACGATACCCCTCGGAAGTTCGTATTTCTCAGCAAATCGTATAGATTATAGGAAAGCAGCTCGAATACCAAACACAGGTGATTCCGCCACATGAAATGCCTTTTCAATTTAACTGAAAAATGAGAACAGAGACATTCGGTTTAATATCGTTTCAAAGCACACATGCCTTACGGTGTGATATAGAAAACCTAAGGACTCACCTATATAATACTTGTTGTCGGTGTCCGCCCTGTTCATCATTTCCAGTAACCTGACTTCAATTTGCGCCTGGTTAAGGAAAGGTTTTTTATTTTTTATTATTTTTATCGCCACTTGGGTCTGTTCCTCGTGGTCGAAGGCTTTCACCACTTGGCCAAAGCTTCCTTTTCCTATTGAAATAAAAATTTCATCAATTAATAAGACGTTTTTTCTTTCAAGGAATATTTAATGGTGCTTCGTTGGGAATATATAAATAAATAAATATTTCCAACGACGGTATAAATAAACGAAATTTAATTTTCACGGTGTAAAAGGTGAATAATGACGTTGGTTGGGTAGCACCTCGTCGTTTTAATTGGCAAACTTTAATTAAATAACTCGAAAACACGCTCGGCGTAAATGTGATTAGAAATAAAAATAAAAAACCGTGATTATTAGTTTTCAATATCGATAAATTCAAAGGTTTACGAACCTATTAAAGAATCGATTTCATATCGATCAAGGAACTTCTCGCCATTTTTGATGATGTAATCGTGATTATCGTCATCCCATCCGTCGTTATAAAGTTTTCTTTCTTTTTTATGGGACCCATCTTCGCCCTGCATTTGTTGCGCCCTTCTTTTCTTCTTGGCATAGTATACCTGAAAAAAATAAATAAAAATAATCAGAATTTATGAAAATAATTATACGTTCTAAGAAAAAAAAAAAATTAAATCGATTCTTACAAAGAGAGTGGGGGGTAACCAGCAATGACGATCGAAAGAAGAAAGAGTTAAAAATAGGTAGGAAAACCAATGAAAAATGTATCGAGGCAAATAATTAATTCAGCGAAAGGAGAAAAAAAAAACGAGTAGCAGAAGCCAGTTCGATATTCGTAGACTAAAATTAACAAGGTTCAATTCCGGAAGGATGTATAAATTTTCAAACGCGAATCTCAAGAGTAAAATATATTTTTTTTCATCGATGTAAATTTATTTATTTTTTTATTTTTATTTCGTGCAATCAATTTTTTCTTCCCCCCCAATACCAACAAAAAAATGGCATCGCCATGTGATTCGTTCGGCGGGGCGAAGTCGCGCAGAATCTGAGCGGGTGGTTGGCCTCGTCGTGCAAATCGATACTCAGGGACCACGTGAAAGTCACGCCGGCAGCCGATCCCCGCCTCCACCCTCGGCCATCAACTGGCCAAAGGAGTGATCAAAGGGTGGTAGAATATTGGGTGCGAGTGCTTTGAAAAAAATCTACTAAACTGTCCGCCGAGCATTGCGCGTGTACGTCGTGATTAATTTACTTTTCTTTAAGTTTTTTTTTTCTTCAATCATCACGATCAGAATCGCCAAATTTACTCCTCTCTTAACCATCGAATTTTATATGTACATTTTAACATGAGACTAAAATGAGCGGAAGAACGATAATCCTCTAGGAAATTAGCGAGACAGTTGCCAGGGCTTAGCAAATCTGTGGTGAACCGTTTAACGGTAGCCTGAGAATCGTAGTTAGAACTCGAATAGCGAACGTTGAGCACGGATGAAACGCAAGACGGGAGACGTCAAGGTATTCGTAGCTAAATTCCTTGATAACGGGATCATCCGGATCTACGAGTATCAAAGCAATCGCATCCCTCTTCTAACGTTGCAGTAACAACAGTTCGACTCGAGACTCGAATGCTCGAGTTCTACGTCAGTATCGATAATCCCCATAATCACAGCTCGGCAGCAGTCGCACGTACGGGATATGTACCGGCGTAAAAATGTCAGAGAACCGATTTCAGCGCACCAAGAAAATTTATCGTCAGAGCCAATTTGAGGCTTTCTGCTTTTGAGTTTACATAGTCGTGGTTTTCTTGGGTTACAGGTTGCAGTTATTTCCATTCCGCTTTATCCTGGACCCTAGACAACGGTCGATTCGCGCCCTGGCTAAAATTTCACCTTCTTAATTCTTCTATTTCTCGTACTTTTACAAACTGTGGAAATTATTCTGTATAATTACCGTTCAACGGGTCTTCGAGGTCGTTAATAGGGATGAATTGAAATATGAATTCTAGATCAAAGTCGCCGTTCTAACGAGCACGCGGTACAAAAACAGCTATCAAGTTATAGATTTACTGATTTGAATACAGAAATATTAGCCCATTCGAGCAGCATCAACGCATAAATAAGGAGCTCTATGAATTTATCATGGTACAGCGAATAATAACAAGGGGTAAAACGATGCGGAAAGGTGACCGCAGTGAAATTAAAAATGAATTACCGAAACGGTCCTGTTTACGTTCTCGACTGTATCTCCTTGTAGAGGAGCAACGATTTCGCACAGTAAAATACGTAATACCTATATCTATTCCATTATGTATCACAGACGCCGAAAAAGGCGGCGGATCGCCCTGGCTCTCTGTCTTCCCTTTGTTCCAAAGAATCTCAAGTCTCGTCTCTGAGTTACGGGTCTCAGTCTGAAGAACGCTCTCAATTACGTAAGCAAAATGAATTCCATCCTGTATCTGCCTGCGGTACGGAACAACCGAGTCCAGGTCAGACCCCGGCTCTAGGGAGTCAAAGTCCACGGGACAAAGGACAGCGCGGGTCGCCCATCGTCCCTCGTTTGCAAATTTCCTTATTCTCATAAAAATAATCAGAACTACTCCGCAGCGAAGGAATCGGGCCGCGTAGGTTAACCGGTATTTGTCCAATCGTAGGTCGTTCGTATCGTCCGTCGCATCGTCGAACGCATTGCACTGTCCGTGATGCAGTAGTACGTTTCTCTCTCGGGTCTCTGTTGCTATGCGCGAGTGCACCGCGAGAGACTGGCTGAGCAGAGCATGGTCCGTTCCGGCATAAGTCGCGCAAAAACAATATCAAAATTCATTTCTGTCCGAATGACTGTTTTTCATTGTCTTTAATAACGTTAGTCCTGAACCCGGGATTAATTTTCGGATCGATTTACGTCTTCGACGATACAAAACTACGATGAAATATCATGGTCCCGGTCTTCCATGGGACCCAATTAGCCGATATTACAAATCGGCTAGGTCAGGGACGTGAGGATGTCAACGATACAACCGGATTCCCTAACCGTATCAGCGTTTCGCGTAGGGATGGTGTCGGCTCTCGCCGCCACCCCGTGCGGTTAACGCTGATTATTTTCCAACGTGAGATTCCCCAACGACAATACTGGCCGTTCGAGTGAATTCAAACAAGTAGCGTGGGTGGAGAAGCGCTAGTTCTCAAGTTCTCCGAACGCATTGGCTATTTTAGCAAAGAGACTGTCAGACAACGAGATGACGAGATGCCGGCGCGTCATCGAACGAGGCCGTTATAAATTTCTTCTTGCTCATAGCGCGGAGCGGCTAGAATATCCTCCACCACTGACGTGAGAGGGAGCGAGCGAGTAGCGAACAGTGATGAAATGATGGAATAGGAGGAGAGGTAGAAGACAGACTGCAAACTGGGAGGGAGGGAGGGAGGGCTGACGGGTGGGAAGCGAGCGAGGAATAGGAAGAGGAAAAATAGTGGGGAAAATTAAGAGCGAGTGAGACGAAAGAAGTGCAGACGAACTAGCCTGTAGCATCGCGGAGAGATTGCGGGGTAGGGTACCGTGTGTACCGCCGCGGCTCAGCTCTGAGAGAGTCATGAATGAAACCGTCAGCCGGGAGACTAAACGCGAACTATTCCTTACGACCTTCCGCGGAATTGTCGCGTTCCACTTATTCGATGACTGTTTTGAACCCCGGAACATACGTAGAATAAATGCCTCAGCGACAAGACCATCTTTGTTCGTTTTCGTAGCAACACCGAAGGCTTCATCCATCCAGGCATCCAGTCGAGACGCCGGAGTTACGCTCGACTATTCGTCTGTGAATAATAACCACTGGCATAGGCGTCGTCTACCTCCAGTCTACCGTCCGGGTAGAAAATAACCGGACAAGCCTTGCGAGTTAACTGGTCAACCTTTGAAGATGAACGGATTAACAAAGATTTTTCCTCTACCCGCAACGCGAGAACGCCATTCCGCTACGCGTGATGTGAAAAGGAATTCGCACGGTAGAGCGATCACCACCGTGGATATTCTTTCTTCCTGCTCCCGTTTGACGATTGTAAAAAAGTATATGGGCGGCCAAGTTGGATGAAATATCGTAGCCTCCTTGTGCAGGATATTCATTCGGAATTCTTTCCCGTGGGTTCCTCTAGCTAATTGTATAAGCGTGAGTCACGCCAGGGCAAAAGCGTTACAACGGTCAATGGAAAGTTTCGGTATAACCAGACAGTCGCTCGTGTCGTCGGGCACGGCTGCACGGTTTTAAATTCCATTCGCGGATGAGAAGGACACTCTTTGTGCGGGCCGTGAGCTGGTAGCAGAAATCAACTCCGGCTGCAGAAGAGACGATGACTGTCTGGTTCACCGTTTATCGTTAGCTCCGAGTCAATCGAATACGCGAGAGAGAGAGAGAACGACCTTCGTCTCCGTATAGAGTTTCGAACGCTAGTCTAATATACCGAGCGAGGAGAAAAAAAAACGAAAGAAAGAAATAATGAGAAATGTTGAAAGATCGTCGAGTTAACTAAAACGTATATATATCTCGTTTGTTTGTAATACTGTGCAAATCTTTAATGCCGCACTTTCGTATGAGCAAGAAATCTATTTTTGTATACATAATACTATATGAATATTGTGTTATATGACTTACAGCCGCTAGACTTTATTATGTCGTGATATTGGCTATCGCGTACAGAGTCAACGTTATGAGTAAAGAAAAAAAATAAATTTACCGAAGTAATTGCGATACTGTTGATGAAAAAAAAAAAACTACGTCTACTCGAGCTTCGTCGTGATTCTATTGGCGAATAAAGAAAAAAAAAAAAAAAGAAACAATACCCCACGGGAAATCGGAACCAATTAGGATACTCCAACGTTGTGTAAGATATTATGGAAACGGTATGACCCTTATCCCGACGCCATCTTAATATCTGGTTTCAAGTTCTCTACTCATAATCAAAGGGTTGCACCAGTCGAGCGAGAACGGATTGTTGAATAGAAGTGAATCTACGGCGGGGTCGAGGCGTTGGTCCACGTCGGATGAACCGAACTTTGAATAACTCGCAGCTGAGGACCATCACCGTCTGTGCTGGATGGCATCTGGGTCGTCTTTAATAATTATACGCGAAGCTATTCCGGCTCCTCGTTCTCCTAACTTCTCCCGACTTCTCGAGCTACCTCTTCCACTTTATACCTTCAACCTCTTGCCTCCCACTTCGCCAAGTCCCGAGTCTCAAGGAACCGGGAGCAACTCGGAGACCCGGCGATGTCGATGGGGTTCGATTCCTCATTTGCCTTCTCGTTCTCACTCTCTCGGCTTTTGGCCCCCTTAGATCAATTTCGTCGACCATATCACCGGGACTCGATAAGAGGCTCGGAGTTTGACGAAGAGAATGTGGCTGTTATCTCGATAACTGTGAACTCCACGTGAAAAACTGTCTGAAGTTTTTTTTCAGGGAATTTCATGAGCTTCAAAATTTGTTCTTGTGCTTTTTCACGCAGGAGCGACCGGAAGCGAGATACAGGCGGAAAAACAGATCCATTTTGGTGGAAAGAGAAAGGAAGGTCGACAGTGAGCAAGAAACTCGAAATTCCTGATTCACGTTTCCTAATATTCCGAATTATTGATAATAATCTTATGCATTTTGGTTCTGGTCACATTCCGGACCCCAGGATATGAGAAATTCACGGCTAAACGTGTCTTTTCCTCGGTTGAATTATATCCCACAATTTAAAAAAAAAAAGCAAGTAGGTAAGAGTCGCTTTGAAACTTTAACTCTCCTTGTTAAGAAAAGGAATTCTCAAGTATCTCTCGCCTCGAGTCCGGCGACCGTGTGCTTCTCCTTAAGGAAGTTGAATACTTTCGCGTTTGTAACTTTTAATAAGGTTGGATTCAGCCGGCGTTGATTGGCATCCTTTCCCCCGCTTATTATCCCCTTTTTCTTCGTCTGTTTCTGCATTGAACAGCCTACGCTAGACCGTATACCGAAAACCAAAAAGTCTGAGCTCTCGATGGCCGAAGGCCAGAGGGCACACCGTCCAGTAACTTCGCACACCTCGTATATATGCTAAACGTTACCGGTGTCCACAGCTTTTCAGAATTGAACGAACGACACGAAGCGCGAAAACTATTTTCAGATTGATTTTATTGCCTCTCACACCAACCCCGCGCGCAAGCTGTTTGAATTTCCATCTTATCAGACGACAAAAAGTTTCTACTATTTTATTGGCTGGTGCGTATATATATATGTATGTATATAAGAGGGAGTTCAAATAAACGTGCGAAACGTCACCGATTGACTTTTTCACCGATAAAATTCAATTTTTTTATATTTTGTTCATTTATAATTTATTTATTTTTTTTTCAAAACTTCGATAAACTGATGAGAAAAACAAATTTTCTTTTCTCTATGCAGACTCGTGAGGTTTAGAAAAAAAAGATTTTCGAGTTGCATGGAATTAAAAAAAAAAAAAAAAAAAAAAAAATTATTGCCAAACATAAATTCGAGCAAATTTTTTATTTATAACTATCCAGAATGAGTATAACAGCGAGAGAAAAGAAAAGCTTCGAAATTTATCAAATCCTGGAATTCTTGTGCCTTTCCCAGTTCCCTCCCCACCGTGTGTACGTAATTGAGGTTTGGCGCAAGGTACGAATTGGGGGGGGAGACTCCGACGCATATCAGTTCCGCGAAGGATATTCCTCCTCCCGCATGGATTCCTGGCTGAGAAGGAATTCGACGGAATATACTGTCCGGTCGGTCCTCAAGCCGCGGTATCTCCTGCAGCCGCGTTGTGTATAGCCGGATATATAGTCAGTGGTAAAGCGCATAAGAAGTCCAGAGGTTTACCCTCCCCGCCTTTCGCGCTTGAACCATGAAAATGTTCTCGAGTCCCGTGGTAAACGAAGTAATCTGGCGTTAATTTGAATCTCAGTAAGCGAGTTTAGAGCCGTGGCTAATTAATTGGAAATAATTAACCAAAGCTCGGCAACTTTACCTCGGCTTTTTTTCTCCTCGCGTTATTAATTACAAAAAAAAAAAACTTGGCTGTACACAATGAACCAATCTTCGACCTTTGACCTTCCACATGTTAAATATTGACGCTCAGTCTCGCACGTGGGACGCGGGACTTACGTCGATAAGCAACTGACTTCACCCACGCGTTGTGCGAAAAAGATAAAATGTATGATCGTATTACACGCGTGGGCGCGACAAGTGCGACAATTATAGAACGTTTGTGGCTCAAAATCCAAATCCATCCCCGCGGGACTAGCTTCTCTTGCTACTAGCCGATTTCTTTTTTCACCCTAAATTCTTTTGCAGTTTCTTCATTTTTATTAACGAATCTTTTCATTCAACTCTGATTAAAAAAATTTCCTGAATTAAAAATTACCTCGTTGATGTGTTTGTACGTCTTGATTAGGTCCACGCTAAGCTTGCGAAGGGGTGCCGTTGCAGGGTCTCGAAACCGGTGTGGTATTCGCGCCTGCATCGCGTGGATATCGGCGGGGGTTTCCCCCGGCGCCGTACCGACGACCCCACCGGTGCCGACACAGACGGCCGACGGCAGGGGTTCCTCAGCGACTAGTCGGCCGTAGAGTGGTGCTCCACCCACCGCAGGTCTTCCGGTCACTGTAAATACAAAATTGAAATACTATTAGTTATAGTAAAGTTGAATTCTGACGATCCGCCAGATGGATGAATTTCACGCGTCTATCGCAAATGTTTTAAAAGTATAACGTATCCCATGGGATCAGGGCAATTTTTCAATGGGACAATTAATTTTCCCCGTTATTCGTTACCGCAAATTTAATTACACAATCGTAGATAATAAAGCGAGTGGCTGCCAGGTTTTGGTAGAGAGAGTTATATTTTAGGTGGATATATAGAGGCGCATCATAGATGGAACGGGAAGAAGCGCAACACCGTTGGCAACTAGAAGCGTGGGCGTGCCCCTCACGAGCCACGACTTGTAGCCTGAGTAACTTTGGAAACCAATAATTGTATTATGCCACTGCTACGTCGAGAGACCAACTGCACCCTAGATTCTACGTTGAAATATCTACATTACGAGACACACGACTTGATTCCACCCACACCGAGTCATAAAGGTTTCTCAGTCGTCGTCGCTAAAGTGAATCACTTTTTTCTCTCTCTCCCCAAAAATTCCAAAATCACGTACTCTCCGATTCACGTTAAAACGTTGAGAAAACACACATCGATACACAATATGAGAAACTTTTTCTATTTTTTTTTGCACGAAATTTGGTAGTTATTTTGAGGGATAGTTTGTCGCCGACGTAGGTTGGCACTGGCTTGGCTATTATCGTTATTTTAACGACCATGTTGGGTAGATATTCCAGGACTTATATCCGCCCCGTCTCAACTACACTGGCGACAATAAGGTGTAAAGATATCGCGTGGACAAAAGCTCGATGACACATCCTTCTCTCATTCGCATTTCACCTACTATACATATATATAGTATAGTCGATCGACGATCGGGAAGACAAAACTTTTGTGAAACGTATGCCTTCCGTTTGTACCAAAGTAAACTTGGAGACATATTCAGGTATAGCGAATATAACGCACCCCGTATATTTGTTGTAGTATGTACGAGCAGTACGACGCGGTTATAACGTATAGAGAGAGAGTGAGCGAAGACCAGAAACCAGAAACCCCACCGACGTTGTTGCAAGAAGTTACGTAAATTGCTACTGTTTCTGGTTATATACGCATAATACATTGCTGCCGCTACTGCATCACAAACCCGATACAAGTTTAACAATAAGAACGAAAATTATCCCTTACAACGTATATAGCCACTCGGTTGTTATCCTCGAGCAGGTATATGTATACCGAGAAAATTATAATTAGAAGGTTGCAGGAATTTTACTTCTCTCTCTTTATTACTTCCTTACTTTATTAACTGAAAATTTTAGTTTATAATTCCTGTCGAAGTTGCAGTTCTGCATCGTTCGAAAAATATCTTTTTACGGCACAGGCATTAAAAAGTCACTTTTTGACGCCTGTTTTCGTTCCGGCAAGTTCCGGCAATAAACAGTTACTTTCTGCGCATGCCACATAAATATCTATAACTCGTTGAATTTTTATATCTCAAGTGGTGTTGATTTCAACCTAGGAGATTCCAAAGTCTTGTTGTACCGAATAGTGACGTCACAGAGCTTTGAATAGACAATACATTGTATTCAAGCGACATAACGACGTTAAATGCAATCATTTTTACTAGCGATTTGTTATCGAAAAGATTGATAATGAACCGATAATTACCGAAAAACCGCCTCATGTAGTTTATCTCGTTTAGCACCGAATCGACTATGTGTTTGATGAGAAAAGAAAGAAATAAAATATCACGAGAAAAGAGAGACGTATTGAAAAACCTTAACGAACCTCACTGATGCGATGTGTGAGAATAAAAATAACGTTGTTAGCAGAATGAGTCAGACGATGATGGTGCATACGCGATGACATGAGACTGCAGAGGACAATCAGGTGACGTAATTAAGGTATATATAAAGAATTGAATTCGGTGACCAGAGTCCAAGGTATTCCAGGACGTGGAAGCCATAGTAATATTGAAACAAAAATTGACAAAACCGATCTAATATCTCAACTGATTATCTAGCTGACCTGGGTTATCTAGTATACCCATAATGATACGTGATGCAGCATCCTGTCAGGATGAACACGTTAAAACAGATGGGAAAGACCGATTAACTTTGCACGGAAGTGTCGTCGTCGTTGTCGCCGCTGCCGCCGCCGCGCGCGCTGCTATATAATAATCGTCCTAAATAAACGGATCTGTTAATTTTTTTCATTATTTCTAATTACGTCGGGGATACGTGTACAGTGCCCGGTTGTACGTATATATATATAGCCGCAAAGTGGGACTATGTGGGCGCGGGTCGACTGCACGGAAGCTCTATAGGTCGACTCGGTGAAATGTAGGGCAGGGCGAGGCTGAATGAAAAAAATATCATTCATTAACACGCCGTAAAAGTGGTTCTCAAACGATTCAACTGCAACGTTACAAATTACTATTACAACCATCGCTCACCAAACTATACACGGTCACTATTCAAAATTTTATTGTTTAAATAATTCAAATTTTTTTTTTGTCACTTCGATATCATATGAAAAGATAAGAATAAGTCAGCCATTGAAGAAGCTTCTATTATATTTTATATCTACAATTGAAATTTGAGTTTTCAATTTTCTTACGAGAAAAAAAATCAGTGCAAGTTAGTCACCTCATTAGATCGGTATAAATTTAGATTCGAAAATCAAAATCATCATCAGCTATTCCGTAATTAACTAGGACAACGAATTTAGGACGTTAACCTGAACCTGAATCTGAACACCGTTCAGTTTTCTCCTATTGTATTCTTTTAGTTTCTGAATGGAGCTGAGTAGTGTTTATAATTATTATTTACACTAATCATAAAACGTTCTCGAAGAACAAAATGAATGACATATTATTTAATGATACTGATATGATTGAAAATAAAAAAGTGATAATAGACTCGATTTTCGATTTGATGATCAATAACTGGGGGCGATTCGCGATAAGTCAGGAGACTTCAGAGAGTTGGGAACCTTTTTCACGAGGTCACGAAAGGCTCGACACACGCCGTGATAACCCACACGCATTCTAGTTTCATTCATGTCTCTAAGTAAGTAAAGTCCTGTACACGATTCGGCTTGTCCCTAAGAAGGAGGGGTTTTCCGCGTGTGGAGCGAGTTCGGTGCACCGAGTACCTCGCCCTGGCCCCGGAGACCCGCGTGTTATTAAACTATGCATTTTCTCTTGCTGATTATATCTTTATCATCGGTCTCGTGTCTCTAATTCCGCCGTAAAATTGCCCGAATAAGATAATTCGAAGGTAAAACTGTGCAATTTTCCGTCTCCCAAAGCTGAAAATGACGGGTCTCTGTCTAGTATGATAGTGCATTTGGTATAACTATGGGTGACACGTAGTCAGCTGTTTTAGAATCATTAGTCAGACCCAGTCTCTCTGACAAGACCGGCTCATAACCAGAATCCAAGACCACATCGCGTGCTGGATATACGGACGATGATAATAACTTCGTCTTAGCGGTCCCTTTGTCAATCTAGGGTATCAATCGGACAAAAACGTTGTGACAAACTCCTTAAATTCAGCTATAACTATAACAGAAGCAGCAGTTTATATATAGAAAAGCCGCTAATTGACCACAGTCGTTTATTATATCAGCCAACATCCGGAAATACCAATGCTTCCCACGTCTTGCCTTCGTAGATACGCGACTTTGAACGTATAACGTCAGATTTTTCGGTGCTGGGAGGGGGTAAAGAATTTCAACGAGATAAGATACTTTTAAATTTCACTTGCAGACGACAATGTTAGGACAATCTGGTTTTGTTAACTTCCCGTTTTTCTGTCTCAGAGATAATTTTTATCACTCCCAAAAATAGAAAGTCGAGTTTTCACTGGATCTCCACGATAACGAGAGCGCGGATTTTGACCAAATTGGGCTCAATCGACTCGGCTTTCCCGAAGTTAGAATTGATTAGATTTTGGCTCCGATTGGTTCAGTAATTTTCCCAGTTATTTGAATAACAAAATTCCCCAAAAAATACAATAAAAATGACGATATCTTGAGAACTGATCAACGTATTTGAATGAAATTTGCTACCATATGTTTTTTTTTTGGGACTCTGATCATGATTCTGAAGTCAGTTTTGCAAAATTTGAGACGGCGAAAAAAAAAAAAAAAAAACAAAAATTATAAAAATATAAAAAAAAGATATCAAAAAATAAAACTAAAAACATTTAAAATCTTATAAAAATTGGTACTCGAAGATTCTATGAACTGCTGATTAAGAATCTGAGGTCAGTTTTGCAAAATTCATAATAGCTGAAATGAAAATAAATAACGGGAAGCTCAAAGGCTGGCTCACAGTGAGCCGAAAGCCTCATATTTCCCCTATCATCGTCTTCTCGCTCCCGATTTTCCGTCTTATGCATGGCCGAAGAATTATCCAAGTTACATTACGAGTATAGTTAAACCTGACTTCAGCTCAGCTCCAATGTATAGCCGGTGATGCAATCGGATAATTTTCCCATTTGTCTCGCGTCTCGTTGCAGTTTCATTGTTTTCAACTACGCTCGCGGTGTATAGCTGCAGTGTAAACTCTATAGTATTACTTTGTTTCTGTACTGAGGGAGGGTTACGCGTTGTTCCTCAATCTTGAGTCCAAAGATTGAGTAGATGAAGACTACTGCATCCGTTTATCGCAACCACTTCAAATCGAATCGGTCGATTTTCACCATTCGATGTTTGAACAGGGATGAAAATTCAACCAGCAAAATAGTATTTCATGTTCTATTGAAATTGTGCCACGTTGTGAGCTCAAGCCCGGCACTCCGCAATCAGAATTGTTGTTTCTCTACAGCCTTATTCTTATTCTTATTTATTTTCACTGGTCCATAGGCTGTTCGAGGGTCGGGAGTAAGGCTACGTATACACAACGAAAGATCCTGACTGGAATAAAATATCGTTTCTATCGAATCGCGTGCTTAAAAGTTTTTGGAGAAAGAAAAAAAAACATCCTAAGGAACCGAAAGAAAAAAAAAATTCACGATTCGATGGCTAAATATAAATTATCTTGATCAGTGTTCGTTGTTTTTTTTTCCTTTTTAATTCCGTGCATGAGAATAAATGCAGGCATAAAATATGGTCAGAGGCTTGATTTTCGACCCTTCGTAAGTCTGGCAGCAGACTGCACGCGAGTGACTGCGTACATATAGTAACTTATTCGAGCGACAGACTGACGGCATGTGGATTTGGTGAGGGAATAAGTTACGCCAGCGGTCGTATAATAACACACGCTTACAGAGTGATGATAACGAGCTTCGAGTACCTACTAATTCTTTCTTCTTCGTTTTTTAACTACAAAAAAAAAATTAAAAAAAATGAGAAATGAATCGATTTGTTATTTTTAGACATTTTTGTTATTACTCTTTGGTACAAGTGTTTAGGGAGAAGAAGACAAAAGGAGAGCAAAAAAAAAAAAAAAAGAATCGGTTTAATCCACAATGAAGAGGGTGAATAAATATATCAAACGAGAAAATAAAAACGAATGTATGTATATGAAGGGTGTAATAATTCAGATTTACATTTACACCGTAAACAAGAATCGCTGGATAATTTTTTTTTCTTCTCGGTAAAGGTAGCCGTCTCCGTGATACGATCGACTAATTATTTCTTGGTACCTGTAGTAGAAAATCGTTGAAATATGCACACAAATTTTATGGTCGTATACTTTTTTCTGAATTGGCATCTGCCACTGTAATCGATAAACGTTTTATTCGAAGAAATTCGATGGGGTCGTTTGATGATTATTTTCTACATTTCTAATGGGGACAAAAATTCTTATTCTACTTCCCAATATCCTGTACAAATAAAATGTATACGGAGAATGGGAACTATTGAACCGTGACTAAAAACTAGATAAGAAAAAAAAAATCTCAGTGAGATATAAATTTGGTCGTTTAAACGTACTCTGAATTATTTATAAACGTTTAAACCTGCATTTTACCGAGTGTCGTTCAAGAATCTGAGAGACTCAAGTTCACCGAACCATAGGGTAATATTCTAAAAGATTCAAAATCGATTTATTCAGTTCCCAAGATTGTTTTAAGCTGAAAACGTCAAAGTGCCATCCGGGGATAGAGTAATTTTTTCAGTCTCCCTCAAATACGAAAGATGTCTGCTGAAACTTCTCACACAGCGGGACGACGTAAAAACCTCGAATCACCTCAACGGTCAGAAAGGCAGACAAAATCGATCCTCGACCCCCTTTTCTTCGATAAGAATATAACTACACGAATCATACCACAGAAATAAAGAAAACAAAAAGAAGCTTCTCATTATAATTTCATACACCTGTAACCGTGTAAGTGGAGTACCAAATTACCACACCACTGAATTTTTAAGCAGAGAATACAATTTTTCATGGTGCTCAATTAATTAATTTATTTTTCTCTTCTTGTGGAAGTGGAAAATAATTTTCCTTCCATTCAAACAATGGTCAAGACTTTCTTAACCCTAGAAGAAGCATGTGGGTTCCAATATTTTGGTATTTTCTGGCCATTTTCACCTTCTATTGTCAGATCCTTCCGTTCAAACTATTCACAGATTAAAATGTCTTGTTTGGTACATGGAGATATGTAAAAGGACGAGATTGAAGATAAAGTACCGTCTCTTTTTTCTTCTAGTGATCCACAAATACAAGAAATAAGTCTTAACATCGCAATTTTTCGATACATGTATATTTTAAAAAAATATATTTTCTATTCTGAAGATGAGTTCATAATCTAGGAAACCTACCAATAATTTCTGTAAGAGTATAATCGAAGAAAAAACGATACCGTCACGAGATACAATCCACAGGTTTCATTTTCCATCCGTTTTCTATGTATCTGATCTTCTAGAATAAGATTTGGAAGAAAAAAAAACATTTTTTCAATTTTTTTTTTTCTATTCCACCTGTAATAGATCTTCGAAAATATGAATGAAACCGGAACTGAGATAGATTCTATAAAGAACGAAAAAGAACAAAAAGTGAAACAAACAAACGCAGTGTAAG
The DNA here is from genome assembly GCA_018420115.1 of Euura saliciscinereae. Classification (NCBI taxonomy): domain Eukaryota; kingdom Metazoa; phylum Arthropoda; class Insecta; order Hymenoptera; family Tenthredinidae; genus Euura; species Euura saliciscinereae. The sequence goes on from JAFFZH010014722.1 coordinate 44,222, forward strand.
GAAAGTAGGCGTGATGACTTTGAGAAGCGAAGAAGGTTCCCGCAGGACGAACGCGGCGCGGTTCTCAGGATGTGAATGTAGGATGTAGGAGTATGGGGAAATAGTAGAGAACGGGAACGGGAACCGGGAACCGGGAACGGGAAGAGAAACGGGAAGAGAAGAGAGGGGTAGGGGGATACTGGCATAGCAACAGAAAGAGCGCTTCGAACTCGGCCCCGTCGAGCTCAGGGGCTGCTGTGGAGAGGAGTACGGAGAGCATAGAGTGCCGGGAAGCGGGTAGAGGAACGGTAGAGAACGAGAGAGCGAGAGTAGAGAAAGAAAATGATAGAAAGAGAGGAAGAGGAGGCGGAGAGGAGAGAAACCAACGTATTGATCGCGTCGCGGCGGCGGGGGAGTAGGTATAGGCACGAAGCGCCGACCGGCTAGCCACCAAGCTGCCATCCGACCTAACGCCAAACCTCCACCAGCTTTTGAGCCCCTGCAGCGTTCGAGATAGACACATAACACATACCTGGACCCCACATACCGCGGTGTCAACTTTAAGGTGAGAAAATAAAACAAGGAGAAAAAGAAGGATAATTGGGAAAATGGAGAAAAAAAAAATAGAAGATAGACGCGCAAAGCGTATCAATTTTTATCAATATAGCACTGCAAGTGGAATGCGACCGATGTGTCGGCTGCTGGCACCTGGGTCGAGAAAAACCTCTCTGGACGCATTAGACCTTGGCACACTATTGTTTGTAAAAATTTACTATAAACATACGTATTGTGACTCGTAAAACAGCTCGCTTTGTACGCAGTCTAGGCTTCGGCGTATGATCTACAATCGCAAAGTTACCTCCGAGTCTATGCTATATGTATACATTTAATTGTAAGTTTAGCCAGACGTTCAAAATGGCGTCGAAATAACATAAAACAAAAGTGATTTGAGTTCAACAATTTATCAGCCTTTTGAACTTCCTACGTATATATATATATTTTTTTTTTAAATATTCAACGACAAATTTCCACCCAGAAATAAAAAAAGAAAACATAGTTTTAGATTTCATTTATATCATTTTGGGTACGCCATTTTTTATTTCGTGAATTTGACTCCAGATTTGTGATCAGCGATCAAAGAAACCTGTCCTTTCGCTTTTCGGTTATTCTAATTTTACCCGCAAACAGACTAACGTAAAATAATGATGAAACAAAAAAAAACTTGATGCGAATGAATGATAAATTCGGTGGAACGAAATTAATTTCGCAGAAACTACGCGTTATCATGTTCTATTGCCTACTACCACCACCACCACCACCACCCACCACGTGATATCTCTATTTGCGCGAGGTAATTTTTCACCTCTTCTTTTTTTTCGTTGCCATACGAAAGAAACAACGTCCCAGACTAATTACGCGACAATTATTCAGGAATTGTGATTACCTAAGATATAACAAAAAAAATTTTGAGTACCGTAGTTTTGATTCATTTTTTTAATTTCAAGTTTATGCATCTCAGCATAGGTTACAACGTTCACGTACCTACATAGGTATGCGATATAACAACGGAGTACCAGTACATTACATTCTGTGGCATTGATAAAATTGAACTTTCGCGATACGACTTGCCGCCTCTTCTGTCGTCGGTTACCGACAACGCGATGGCTGCTCCTGATACGCTACCAGTTACGGTACCAGAAGTCTTAACGTTCGGTAACCTTTTCAGCAGACGAATAACTTGACGATACAAGTGCTGACCTACGTCGACCGGTGGGAAGAACTGGATTTTTTTTTTCTTAATTGTATCTGTTTCTTGAGATCTTTTTTTTTTTTTCTTGTTTCGATTGAATTGTAAGTGAAGAAGAATTAAGGATGCAGTTCGGGTTGAAAAAGGCCCCAAATAATGCGATTTTCAAAAAACTATCCGATTGCACAGCACAGAATGAGAGTGATACGTGTCACACAAAAAGTCAAGAGTGATGATAAACTTGAAACTTATGTCATCGGATCAAAGTAACGCCAAGTATAAAACAATATGAATTTACTTTTGCTACTTTTTATCTCGAGTTCTCAATTGATATGCAGCTTTTTACAAATCTTTGATTATCCCAAAAACTAATTTTCGCCTACTTTTCAGATTTCAAAATGTAAATGGCCATGAAATATTTATTGAATCAACTTCTAGTTTCACAAATACCTCCGTTGATATATTATGAAAAATTTCACGTGAGCTTTTTTAGGTCTGGTCACCGAATCCAGGTATATTACTTTCATATATTTATGAAAAACTACGAAAAAAAAGTGCCTTTTTGGGGGAAATCACTGTTTCAAACTCCGTTTTCGAGAACTTTTTCATTGTGTACAATAAATTACTCACGTGAATCTACTCTTCTTTCTACTTTGATATTCAAAAAAGGTGGAGATTACTGTAACTCAAGTACTTCATCGCCAGTACCAATTCCAGCGAAGGCTTTCTCGAAGGCCTTTTGGGTGCATCGCATCGAATTTTCAGCTTATATCGATTATATATTGTGGTTTTTTTTTTCTTAGTTTTGAATATAAAAAATTATGAGAAAAAGTTGGCATCGGTACAATATGAATTATAGAAAATAGTTTTTAACCCAAACAACATCCTTAGAAGGAATTAGAATTCCACACAGAAGAACTAGAATTTGTAAAAGACGATTTTTTTTTTTTTTTTGTACCATTTCTACACTATTCTGGGATATCGTAGAGACGATAGTTGTATATATACACATGTGTAATGGTATTACGTATGTATTTTATTTTTGCGCTCTCACCCGCCAATTCCAGTTAGAGAGTCGGGTCGGTGCTGCGGTTCTGTTTCGTCTAGAAGAGTCTAGAGGATAGTTCCTACACAGTCTAGACAGTTACGTAAACGACAAAACGGAGACGACGGAAATAATAACCTCTGCAATAGAACTTTCAGGTTGAACAAAATTTTACACTAATAAATAATAATAATTATTATTATAATTTTCTCATGTACAACTTATTATGTATATAGTAGAAAAATTATTTTGTCTGAAATTCGAATTACAAAAAAAAAAAAAAAAAATACCTCGAAGTGAAAAATGGTCAAATTCATTCATTCATTCACACAAACACACGAACTAGAGTATAGAGTGACTGAAATTGTGTGAAAGAAGGTGTAATGAAATAATAATGTGTCCAAAGAAAAGGCAGACGACTGTAATGATTTTGTGTTTTTTGATTACCATTAGGTCCGTTGTTGTCGAAGGTCTGTGTATTATAGGGAGAGAGAACGGCCTAAATTCGTGGTAAAATTTATGGTCCGAGAATGGGCGCAGGTCTGAGAGACTATCAGGGAGCGAGAGAGCCTGCAGGATGGTGAAACAGGTGGTTTTAACCGAGGTCAGGAATTGAAACCAGGGGTGTAAGTTAGCATTGAGGAATTCTTCTTCTTGCGGTACAGAATTTATATGAGTAATTGAAACAACACACTATCATAGTTCTACTCCATTCACTATACAATCTGTGCGAGTACGTGCGACCTCTTATGCAAGTATGCGGCGCAGCAGCAGCGAGAGACGAGAGTCCGTTAGAGTTCAAAGTGAAATACCTCTCGTTCGATAGAATTCGAAATACATTCGCGCCAATACATTTAGAATTCATTCGTTCTCACTCCACGACGACCTAAGTTTATCGGCTAACCCACGACTATTTATAATCGACTCGAAATAAAATCTATTTTCATATAACTCCCGATACTACAGAGTCGTCGGGGCAATTAGAACAAATTATCGTACCGGAAAACCCCGTCTACGTTTATATCTATAGTCGATTCTCCTCAACTTCGCCCAATTTGATTTTTCTTTTTTTTTTTTCATGAAAACTCGTCAAATTTTTCAAAGAAACGCAACTTGAATGACGTGTTAATATTATAGTTACATGAGAGGAAAAAAATTCAGAAAATTTACGTCGCGGTGTTATAAGATGTGATCGTGTATCGGTTGGGTCAGTGGTCTCAAAATCATTGAACTCGATGCTAGTCCGAATCTATATAGGAAACAAATAGAGGAGATTTTGGAGCCGTGCCTAGGCAGTGACTCTTTGACAATGCAAAGACTGGCGGCTGCCTACCTCTACCCAGAGGTATATTTTTGACCTGGCATGTACCTTAGCGTGTCAGTGGCGAGGAGACGATTTTTCCGATCGGGTCACTAATTTTTTTTTTTTTTTATTATTTTTATTTTATCGAGAATCAGAATAGGGAATTTTCAAACGCCATGTGACGTCACACAGTACCTCGGCCGCCATGTTATTAAAAGGTACTGTGTGACGTCAAACGCTACCCGCGGGAAATTCAAACGCTGTATTGAAAAAACTCGATTCACGTGAAAATCAACTTTAAAAAATTAGGTGGAATATATTTTTCACCAATCCTAATCGTCAAATTATTGAATAGAATTTTGAAAAAAAAAATTCATGAAACTTCCTTATTATCCACTGGATCGATTGAGGATTCGGGGAAAAATATATTCATGCGTTTCGCAGGCGACTTGGAAACTTCGGTTATATGTATAGGTACACGCGGTGGTATGGTAATGTCGTTATTGAAGATAACTACGGGCGTATACGTTCTGCCTGTTTGTGGATGAGATGGGGGGGGGGGGGGGGGAGGGGAGTGGATACGTAACGTATCCATTATGGTATGCAACAACCTCTAGGCGCCAGGCACGGTTCCGCTGTCCGCGGTAAAACGTCGTTTGTTTTACCCCCCGTCCGACGCCGCGGAAACTACTAACGTATACGATTACTATTTCTTTATGTGTAACAACCTCGATCGGAATAATATAATATATATAATATCCAAGCAAAACGCGAAAGCCAAGTATCTTCGATACCGGCTATCACTGCATCCGAAAGATTGAGGGGGTTGGGTGTAGTGAAAAAAATATATTTGATAAATTATTCCAGTTTTGAAAATTGAAATTCCAGTTTCAATTTAAACAAAAAAAAAAAAACTAAATCGATTTAGATGAATTAATTTGTTCATTCAACTTAATTTCTCTTGATTCGAATATTTGTTTTCTATTATAAGCCTAGATAATTCACCTCAGTTTTTAATAATTATTATTATTTTTTTGTTAATTTTAATCAATTAATCAATGTAATTAAACATAATTTGTCTCGATTTAATTCATTTCCCTAATAATAATAATCGATAATTTAATCGAATTCAAGTAAACATTTAAAAAGCGTTATCCATTTTTTTTCGATTATAGAAAATAATTCACGATAAATTGTGGAAGCTTCAATAATTCTCATCAATTCACGTTATTTCAATTATTCCTCATCAATACAGTGATTTTTCACTAATTAAGTCAATTCCCATCAATTCATAAACCTATCGACTCGGTTATTCAACGAATGATTTTACCCCTCGAATGAAACGAAGAAAGTAGAACAAAAAACACGGTGACAAATCCAATTTTTATTTTTTAATTGAAAAAGAGAAAATGAGGACGAAGGTTATGCGATTATGAGGTAATTTATATTAACCGGGTTAAATTTCATTCACGATGAACGGTATAAAGGATGATGGTTATGTTAGTTAATAATCGGGTTGCACAGGCTGATTGTTAAAACCGTCGCGCGAATCTCTCCTGTTAATCACGAATTCGTGTATAGTACCTAACTGCTTTCCGCCACTAACCACCTCCTACGGAAGTGCACGTAATAGTTCATCCGGTGTTCCGCGAGGGATCGAGGAGGAGTTGTCAACTTGCGTCTGCAACTTGACTTACTACGTTTCGCGATAATTATGGGCTTCGCCGCTCCGTAGAATAATTATACGATAATAATAACGAGGAGCCAGGAGGAGAGCATTGATAAAGTACTTTGAAACTGCAAGTTTTTGCTAAGACACGACAAACCTGATAAAAGAAAAAAAATATATATATGTATATAGAAACAAATCGCATCTGCATCAACGTGCGAATCTACATTTATCAAATGTGAACGAGCGACGAGACGAACACGTTTGTGTACAATATAGACTGCATTAGAGACCGAGGCTTTGGGACCGTTAACGAACAGGTAGAGGAGGAGGCTAACTTATTAAAATAATTAACAATTTCCCGATGCACCAGACCGCGAACTACTAGCCTAACAACGAGGCTATGCGTTACCCCCTTTGATCATTACCGAAAGAAACTATACATGCTTGATATACATATACATCAACTAAAAAAAAAACGTTCTTCTCTATCGGAGAAATACAATAACTAGGGGTGTGCGGGTACTGAAATTATTCGGTTCGGGTCGGGTCGGGTAAAATGGATTGCTTTCGGGTCGGGTACCCGAGATTTCGGATTACCCGAGAATGTCGGGTAACTCGAAAACTTCGGATTACCCGAAGATTTCGGATTACCCGAAGATTTCGGATTACCCGAAGATTTCGGATTACCCGAGAATTTCGAATTGCCCGAAAATTTCGGATTACCCGAGGATTTCGGATTACCCGAGAATTTCGGATTGCCCGAAAATTTCGGATTACCCGAGGATTTCGGATTACCCGAGAATTTCGGATTGCCCGA
>JAFFZH010014722.1:50794-83219 GCA_018420115.1 Euura saliciscinereae
GGATTACCCGAGGATTTCGGATTACCCGAGAATTTCGGATTGCCCGAGAATCCTAAGTTCCTCGAAAATTTCGGGTTTGCCGAATATCGCGGAGTTTTCGGAAATATGTAGATAATAAAATAGCATTTTAATTTTAAACGTGAATAAAAACGGTCTCATCTTCAAACCTGACCTTACATTCATAAATTATGATAGTAACGTTTCCGTATTATAGGTTAGGTGCGGTCCGTATTATAGGTTAGGTAGAGCCTGCTTCACTTAGCTGCCGCTGTAGACACTGAAGAAACCGCGAGTTACATCGTTCTTGACCGGAATAATTTTTCGATAAGAAAGATTCGTGAATCACATTTAGGTATTTATTTATGAAACGGGGCGAGAATCGGGGTTTTTATTGATGTTAAAACGTTCACCACATCTTACTTTACCTCATTCAGTGCTTACTTACAAATGGCTAATAATTGAGTTAATTGGATTATGATCAGTACTCGTAAAGTTAATTGGTTTATCATCGTAACGCAAAAGTTACTTCCTTTATAATCTGCTATCCAAAAGTTACGTCGATTATAATCAGCCTCTTTAAAGTTAATTGAATTTTATTAGGGGCCGTCGGTTTTATGGCTTGATGACTTTCGTCACAGAGTGCGGCACGTCGACGTAGCAAAATTTGTCACTCTTTTCGTAATTTGATCACGGCCGTCTCATGAGCAAGTCGAAGAATAACAGCAAAAGAATGAAATAAGTAGACAAAACCACCACGCGTCGACGAAAGATGCAATCGTTTATTATTTTACTAAAAACATAAGTGCCATGAGACCTCTCGGAAATTGAGATCTTCCTAAAGATTTCCGGATTCTCGACCGCTATTACATTACCCGGAAATGTTGAACTACCCGAAAAATTCGAGCCACCCGAAATCTTCGGGTTACCCGAAGAATTCGAACTACCCGAAAATTTCGGGTAACTCGAAAACTTCGGATTACCCGCCGATTTCGGACTACCCGAAGATTTCGGACTACCCGAAGATTTCGGACTACCCGAAAATTTCGGATAACTCGAGAACTTCGGATTACCCGCAGATTTCGGATTACCCGAAGATTTCGGACTACCCGAAAATTTCGGGATTGCCAAAAAATCCGACCCGATGCAAACCCGACCCGAACCCGAGTTCGGGTACTCGAAATTTCGGGTACCCGCACACCCCTAACAATAACTCATTTTCACTAATTAGTGGTTAATATCTATTTTTAGCTACGAATTGCCCGATTCGTAGGTATAACCGATCTTTATTGATAAAATTTGTGGAATTGAATTGAAAAATTATCATCACAGAATTTCAATAAATTTTTTTGTCGACGAACAATTCTTAATCTTTTTTGCAACGTCATGGACACCACGATATAGAATAATGGTTCGCAAAGTTACGGTTAATTATTCAAAGTTGGTAGAAAATTTGCTCAATCATATGCAAAAATAACTTTGCCTCAAGAATTTTCTGTCGCATTTATCGCAGTCACACGATGAGGATTCATTGCCTGGAGAAGATGAGACAGTAAGAAGTGTTTTTTATTTTATTTTATTTTTCTTCCAATGTGTAATGAATTTCGATCAAAATTTTATATGCGTGAGAATATTGAGAGAATTTCAACATTGCAACAAGGCGTCCGGTATTTTGCTCCAGATTTTTTCTCTTTTCTTTTTTTATTTAGCGAATCTAACGGTCTAGGTTGTCCAAGAGGAGGTGCATGGCTTAAGGATAGACACGTAAGACTTGTCCGTGCTCAAGCTCATCCGATCGAATTTCCATTACGCAAGGCGATGGAGATCAAGAATCAAGAAACAAGAACGCGGGAGATGGTGCTTTTGGGATTTCTCTCAAGTATTTTTTCTTCTTCTTCTTTTTTTGCTCCAAGATAAATTTCCGACGATAAAATAAGAGAGAGAGGGCTATTACCTAATAGGGAAGAGGCTGTCGGAGTCACGTTTTATACGACTGGAACGGTACGCGGTGGGCGGAAGTCTTTGTTCACGGGAAAAACTATACCATCTATATATCCATGCCGGTATGGATATATAGATGAACGATTATATCCCACCTTTCGGCATGCATATATGGGATTCACGATCTGATTTTCAAAAGCGTTTGAATATTTGAATATTTTTAAGAAAAAAGATGTACTAATATATAAAAGGCAAAAGATCTGTGCCTCAGATAACACCTATAACAACCTGAAGGATCAGTGATCTTCAACCATATATTTATACAGAGTAAGAAATTTTGTGTGTTAAAAAAATATTTATTCAATTTTGTGTTCAATGGGAGAAATTTTTTTTCATTACCTCTATAATAACAAATTTGCATATCATTATTTTACATTGAATGTAAGAATTGTAGAATAATGACACAAATTTTGAAGAATTGGCAACAAAAAAAAGAGAGTTTAATAACATTTTTCATACGTATGTACTTCGATGTGCTCAAAACTATTAAAACTGTGTCTCAATTTGAAAAAATATTTGCATATGCTGTTATTACATTCTCTTAAAAAGAAAAGAATCTATTCACAATTGGTTAAAAAAAAATCCAGAATCTTGCAGGTGGTTCGAAATGATGTCCCGAGCTAAAAAAAAAAAATAAGACGATCCTGATTCGCCCAGCGAACCACTGACCAGTTTTTTCTTTCTATTTTCGCGTTCCAAGATTCTACCTGAAAGGTAGACTCGAAGGTCTAACGGCTAACCCTTTTAGATTCCCCTCTAATTCATCAATTTTAGTTTCTTAGTAGTTGAAATTTCCGAGATTCAATGTATACGAAAATAAAAACCACACACAACCCTCGTTGTGAATTTTCTCGATATAATATCAGCTTCATACCTGATCATCGCGTCAATAATTTCGAGATATCGGTAAGTGTTCTATGTGTTATAACGATAACGAGGCTAAATATGACTCAGGAAGAAACTCAATTATTGCTCAGTCACTGCATCATCAGGAGTTGTAATTCTAATTTGATTAGAATACGATATGAATTCGTAACAATTATATGATCGATATATTGAAACACTTCTATTAGTAGAATGTATATATATTTTCGATATTACGAGACACACAAAATCTTATGTACCTCAATTCGAGATCATAGTAGAACTACATGAGGCTGAAGCTAGTAGCTATAATCAACAGCCAAACATTTCAAACTTATCCTGAATCGAATCACACAGTAAAGTTTCGTGTCTATAATTTTATGAAAGTATTCCTTTATATAATATTCCACAAAATTCAAATTATCTGGCTTCATTGTCTAATTTTAATTGAATTCAGAACTTTTGGCTGCTAACTATGGCTGCAGCTAGCTTCAGCTTCATTATTAGTACTACGAGGAAAAAAATGGATATTTCACTCCCAGTTCGAAGCTGAATTGTGACCAGAAAAGTGACTCAAGTGATTAAATCTTGGAAAAAGTGACTTTAACTCTTTCGCTTCGTTCTTTCTCTTCATTCTTTCGCCACGAACTTTAATTTATAGTAAAAAAAAATAGAGAGAAAAGCAAAATTAAGAAAACTTTAGAGATAAATAAATGAATGAATTTGTACTATACTCACGTTGCTGCTTGTGCCTGGATTCCATTAGGATCATCTGGTCGTGCTTGTGCCACGCGGCATCGGTAGTGTCGGTACCAGCTATACCTCTTGTTCCTGCTGGGGGTTGAACACCCCCACGGCCACCGCCACCCCCGCCTCCATACTCCATACCCGCGCCCCCGACTGCCAACGGCAGTTCTCAAACGCTCATAACATTTGGCTCGCAGGCCACTGGGTTGCTGTGCATCCAGCCTCTTTTGTCTCCTTGCGTTCACTGACTGGATTTTCTTTTTTTTTAATTATTCTTGTTTTCCTCCAACTTTATAGTCTTTTCGCGTTTCCTTCCCTTCTCAAACTTATTTGAAAAAATTGAAAAAAAAAAATTAAAAAATAACCTATTCACACTTCCTCCTCCCTGGTTCAATTTTTACTCGTGATTCACGGACCGAAGTAATTGTTGGCTCTTATGTATTTTTCTCGTGGATTTACTACCATTGATTTTATCTTCTCTACGGATAAATTTACCGAGCGTTGATTCGAGGATTCGGCTAATTAGGCCTCGTGGATATTTGAAACTTTCTAGGCCACGTCAGACAGTTTTATTTCTTACAGTTTCCTCTTTGTCTCTACAGGTTTCTCGATTTTTTTTTCTCTCTTGTCTTCTTTGTTATTTCTATCTCTTCTTTTATGTTGGCAGTATTTACGAATAACGAGGAGTAATTGTTTGTTGTAAATAATTACCGAAAGTTTAGAAATATGTTTGTTTGTTTGTTTTCTTCGTAGGAAAAATAGCTCTTATATACATTAACGTTCATCTTCTTTTTTAAACTCTACTTTGGCGGTGATTTGTTGCAATTTATTTAAGTCAAGACAAGACTTCAGTCGGTTTATTGTTTTCTATTCTTTAGTATGTTTGTGTTTTATTTACTCTTATCAAGTTCAACTGTGTGTTTCTTTCACAGTATCGTTATGAAGATCGTTTTAAATTCTCCTTTACTCGTTTCATTCGAATTCAAAATTCGTCAATTCTCGTCCACGAGACGGTCTCATTATTATTTTTTTCGTATCTCACTTCGGAAAATATTCGTTTGCCGGTTCTTTCATCATTTTTCGAAAGGAAGAAATACCCTGGAACAGAAATCAAAGGGCGACAGGTTAGCTCGTTGTGATATTCTCGAAGAAATTCAAAATTACATAGGTTCCCTAATTTTCGCGAAACTTAAACATCACCGTGTTCGATAAGCTGAACGATTTCCGCGACCTGGTGCAAGCTCCTCATTTATGCGATTAGTATGACATGATCCTAACTCGCAATATCATGGAATAATTACGTCTGGTAATAACGAGGGCAAGTATTTAACAGGCGAGTAATTAAGCGACTCGAGGCCTCGCTAACGCCTCGAGTTCTACAAGCTGCTTTTTCGCGATGAAAAAATAATGATAATTAAAAATCGTACATCAAATTTTACCAAACACACGATGATAAGAATCTTAAGGAACAAAGAAGAAAGTTATTCAAATATTAAAATTGAGCAATAAAAATAAAAGTCTCTCATTTTCAGAATATAAAAATCGAACTTGTCGCGTTTGCAAAGATTATTAGGCATCGAGTAACAAAAAATTGTAGTGCGAAGGTAAATTATACGTTCAGGAGCTGAAAAGAAGTGGGTATAAGGTTCGATGAAAATTGAGAGGGTCGATGACGTCACGAGGGACGAACATGACCCAACCTTATTTGAAGAAAAAAAAAACAGCAAGAGCAACTAGACAATAAAAATTCACGAGTTCTGGAATAAATCCTACAATCAATCCGAGTACGGAATTCGGAGATGCCTTCAAATAGCGGCAGGTCAGCATCAGATCGATGCAGCATGAAATGTTTCAACACTATTTTAACTCTAAGAATACGATATTTTGATTCAAATCACTGAGATTTTTTCCGAGCTATGTTAGACTATTGAATCATGTACACGAGTATTTCGTCAATTGATTAATCGGGACAAATTATGGTCATCTTGAGAAAGTGATAACAAATATATTGGATAAAAAAAAAAGAAGAATTGCCGTGAATATAATATTGAATATTTACGTCGAGGGCGTTTTACACCTCGACACTCGAGACACTCGGTACAGTATAAAGTCTGCATGGAATTAAAAAGAGAATAACAGAAATACCGAGGCAAGCCTACGCTATCACATGACTCTGACTTTGTTTAGAGAATCTAACGCGCGTTTGTTTTAAAAAATCTCTATTCTCAAACGGAAGTTGATAACGTTGACGAAACAAAGAGAGAATGAAATCATTTTTAATCGCAGAAAATAGTTGGAGAACGTGAAGAAGAAAAATATAGCCGAGTAAACGAGGTGTAAATTTCGCCGTAAATAAGACTCGAAACACTTTTTTATTTGACTATCATGAAAATTGATGAGGTTCGATGTATAGAGTCTAAATACGAGGTCGCGTCATATCCTTATTGTCGTTTCGCCGCGAAACGAAACCCAACGAGACGATCAAGCGACCCGTTACCTACCGCAATACGATACACGTTCCGATTATATTCCTCACACAGTCATTCGTCACGAGTTATAAAACGTTTTGACCCGTACAACAACAACTTGCGACAATTGAAACAACAACATTCATTATTCTACATCTCTCATTCACTCGACAAACAAACAAAACTCTCGGGATTTCTTGGTGGGGGAAAAAGGACCGGCGTGCCAGGTGTTCAGGACTTGTTACGGGTCTAGATAGAATCGCTTCTCCCCACCCACCCAACGAAAAACCCAGGTACACGGGTCACAGCTGTATTCCGTGATTCTCGAATAATGATCCCGGCTTTTGAGTAAACGATAAGTATATTTTCTTCGGGTGTGATGGGCGATAATTGATTGTATCGATATTTTTACCCGATTAATCGATTAATTTTCGTCGATATCGGATTCTTCTTCATTCAAAATTGGAAAATTCGATATTTAGGTTTTTCATTCACGTTTTTTTTGTGTCTTCTGATTCAACTGTTCAACAACAGCCTAACATCAGATCACAAATGAAGGTGGGAATACTCATGCAACGATTTATCGATGTAATTGTAATAGATTTTATTTTTATTTCAGTACCGATTATTTTTTCGTTAACATCGCCCATACATCCCTAGGGGAAAGTGAAAGGATAATAGCGTTGATTAGGCGGTTATAAACGAGCATGAGAGTAGCGGCAGGAGGGGGGGAGGAGAGAATAAAATTACGATTAAACACGGTGTAACGTGCACGCGCCTGGTCAGTGAGACCTCGGCAATATGCGTCGCAAGAGAAGATGTTCCTTTTCCGATAATGAAAAACAAGTGACTAATGGTTATTGGCTTCGGTGCATTAGTACTGGCTGATGATACACAAAGCCACGTGATCCGGAAACCATCGACTGACATGCATATCACACCTAATAACTATATTCGCTATAATATACGTGTCACAACGCGACTCGGGTCAAAGAGGGAAATGGGAACTCAGAATGTCGCGCGGCGCGCTAACGACGTTGCCACAATCGTAATGAATTTTGTTTTCGTATTGTCGTATGACTATGTGAGTCATTCCCCCGTATTCTACGAAAACTGCGATAAATATCGTTGCAGTGGCATCAATCCGCGAACACTCGACAATTTCAGAATACATACAATCGTATCGTCGAACCTTAGACCGAGATTTCGAACCCTGTGTCTATACGATGACCGTTGTCGTCAAGTAACAATAATTCGCGGCTACCGTAGTCAGGTTATGGGCATCGAGAAACTTGACAACAATCACGCGGTGCTCGCGCCGCTTTACCATAATTTCATTACATATTTTATCATTCCCTCGTCTCATACAAGGGAAACAAACCCATGTCTGGGTTCAACACGGCGTCTGCGGTTATTTTTTTTTCCCTGTTTGTATCAAGAGTAGGAGAGGAGTGGAGGGGGGGAAGGGGCAGGGTGGGATTATTTGTTTATTAAACTCGAAGGGGGTGTTTATCGCCAAATGTATTAGTTACCAAAAAAATTCGTTTCTCTGTCGAGTCTCGTCGGCGGCGATATTGTAGAGATATTTATCTCTACGACGGTAGACTCGCGTTGCCAGGGAATATCGGAGTTGCGTGCCGCGGGCAGCCGTTGCAGACGAGGCACCGGACACCCCTCTAGACGGGATCGAGTGAACTCGCCCGCTTTCGGGTCAAAAGCACCGCAGCAAAATAATAACAAATGGCTCGAACACCTCGGTTATCGCGCACTGGCACATGAGAATCACATAAACACCATAAACATCCCGTCTCGGTGTTAGATCGTCGAGTTTAGACTATCGGAACAATGATTTTGGCGGTTTTCTGCACCGCACACTGCCGCCGAGCATTCACCTCATTCGCGTCGTAACCACGATCCACACTAGAATTCACAAATTCACTTTTCAAACACTCGACGATCCGACCGGGATTTCGCGACAAGTATCCTCAGTCTAGGATGCACTAGCCGATTTGCAACACGTTCACTGTGGTCGCGAGAAAAAAAACGGCGAGGTACAACACGAGAACTGCACGCCCTATCCGCGGGGACACCGCATTGCTTCCTCGGCCGAACATGGAGCGCGATCCATGCCGATTAGTTATCGAGACGTCCGCGAGCACGGCTTGAGGCGCCTCGGTCGCGCGACGAGAACTGCCAACCCATCAATCTCCCTTGACAACAGTGTCGCGAGGCTCGCAACGGGGGAATAATGATGCGGGATAGATGATAGATCCCGCAAAGAGCTCACAAACACGTCCCCCGAGCTTCTCTATCTTTTAATTACCCTAAAATCATACTAATCGTAACGATGCCGCGCGTCTCTCTGTCCTCGTCGCCCATTGGATGACGCCTACGTCTCGCGTTTTCTGTTTCAATACTCGACCAATCGCGCGCGTTTACCTTCTCAAGTTTGAAACAACTTGCCAACAGATAATTTTTTTCCGATTTTATATATTTCCCTCCCTCGCATAGGTATTTGGCCTAAATTATTTCGCTCGAGTTAATGATTGTAGAGTACTGAAGAATAAACGTTTGGCGGTAATTTTTGCGTTCAATCAGAGGTTTACCGGCTATAGTAGCGAAAATCTGTCGAAATATAACAGTCGAACGATTTTTTAAAACGTTCGGTAAACGCACAATGCGAATGATTCTAATTTCTGTATTCTTTGTAATTCGAGTGGATGCAAATAACCCGCGGAAATGTTGGTTCACCTACCTTCGCCGCCAGAGGTCGGCACGTACCGTGGCACCAGTGACGTACAGTCCAGACGTTACGTCATTACAGCGAGACAAGGTTGAAGAAATTAGCCACAGTTACCGTAGTACTTGTAACTTAAGGAATATAAATAATATAACAAAGTAACTTAATTCGGTATAACAACGGGTTTTTTTTTTTTGCCGAGACTCCGAACGGTATAATAAAAAATAAGAAATTATTCTTTCATTTACGTTTATGCTAAACAAATCTGGTAGGGTGAAAGGAAGTTGCGGATACCTGACTATGAAAACTGCATACGACGCAGTGTATCTATGCAATGTCATGCGAAAACATCAGTACAGATTACTTGTTATGCTCTTATTGGCTTCTCGGAAAGATACTGTTTGCGTCAGCTAACGGATCGTCTGGGCGAACCCCGCTTGATTCCCGATTCAAAATTATTGTGAATACTATATGCATGTGTAGACCACCGCGCTTTCACTCGATTTATCAATAAACTTCGTGTCATTAAATCAGTGGTATTTTTTTTATTTTTTTTGCCACCTACTTATTTCAGGATTAAAAAGGTAGCCAAAATACTTCAGTCATCTGTGGAGGTTTTATTATTAAATGAAGTCTACAAATTTCAATTGAAAGATTTATTGCATCACAGTACATACACACGTTCCTCGAGATTATGAAAAATATATTATGATTATTATAAATGCTTGAAATATATGCTGTTGTGTTTTATCCGCTATAATAAAGAATTTTTTAAAAAAATGAAGCCTTTGGAATCGAATTTTTTTCTATAGGCATCGAAAAATATAATCGAGGATCTATAAACTCTAAAGTCACGAGTTTGTCTCCATGCCTCTGTCCTTTTCTTCAGCGTGAGACAGAATAAAATAAAAATTAATAAAAAATTCCCCTGCGCTTGAATTAGCGATTCCTTCGGCGTTCTTCGCATTTGTCTTACCCACCGGTTCAAAACCAATAAGCTAGTTGTGTGACACGTGTTTGACATAATTTGCGAAATGAAAATAGAGAACGTATACACATACACAGAAATACCTACTGCCTGATGACGTGACACTAACTCGGCATAGTTTTGCTGCTGATGGAATTCATTTATAATTGCAACGTTTGCAACTATGAAGAGAACCTGTAAAAAAAAACCTGTAGATACGCTGAGAAAGAGTCGTTAATTTATCGCTGATATCTGATATATTCTTTTTTTCTTAGGCTTTTAGAGAACTGCGAGGCTCTCATAAATATCCATTAGCTGAAATATCATCGTATTTATTTCGTATGCGGAAATAAAAAGAGTTTTGCGACAGTTTCTTCGGTTTTCTTTATCAGCGAAACATATCCGGATGTAGATAGCGATAAAATGAAATAATAATAAAGATTGAGATACATGCAATAATTAATAATAAAATAAATAAGTATCGTATCGAGTGTCTAATAACCAGACATCAGATTGTAATAATGATTAAAATCGACTCGAGTAAACACCTCAACGGGAATAAGACGATTGGTTGCACTGTGGGGCTTGTGTACACAGCAATCAGGCTTGAAACAGGAAGCAAATAATGCAACTCGCGATTACATTGTACGGATGCATTTATGCGAATCTCTTTACTGTAAAGAATCATCAAATTCAACCATAGATTCTTCTATTCGCTACCAGCTGACCGAAAAATAAATACTCAAAAATGATTCAATATTTATTTTACATTTATTTAGCATGATACATTGTAGATACATGACACATGGTTGAGGGAGATCGATTGCGCAACGTAATTGCGGTTCACTCTATCAATACTCTAACAGTAAAGCAATTCGAATGATTTCTCGGTCTCTAAAGTATGTATTTAAAAAAAATTATTGTGAACTAAAAATTTGAAACTTCATGTACCAGTCATGAATTGAGATAATGTTGATCCCAGACAGGCTTGAAAACTTTTAGATACTTATTCGAAGAGATTTCACGATTTTGTCTGTTGACACACTTTGGTTTCATTTTTTCAAAATGTTCAATCAGATCTGACCGAACGTCAATTTTGGACCTGTTGCTTTCGATATTTGGATTTGAATTAAACTTTGTAATTCGCATGTTTATTTTGGTTTTTGATAAACGAACGTCGTTCTCTGACAACTGAAGCGCAGTATTAATCACTTTGTCATTATTTGTACAACCTGCTTACAGCTGTTCAGACAGCATGTGTACGTATTTTTTTTTTTTTAAGTCAAAAAGTAGAGAAGAAATAAAAATGAGAAATAAAATAAAAGAAAAGAGGAAAAAAAACCATTTACAAGAGTAAAAAAAAAGAAAACATTTTCATAACATTTGTTCGGTATTACAAAAATTAATTATAGTCTTTGTAGAATCAATACATTTTTTACACGTTCGATGAAAGTAAACATTACACGTTTATTCTTATTCAATATTATTTATATTAAACTAGAATATAAAATGTTCGCGGCAATATAATCTTCTCTTCGTGATAAATGGAGTAGATTGGCAGCGGTCCAAATCCATCCGTTCTCGTCATCGGCGATAATCTTCCGTCCTTCGGAGGAATCCAGACTAGCATCGAAGGACTCTGGGGTATTTTTGATACCCCAGGACAGCCAGAGTCGCTTAAAATTTGTCTCTGAAGTTTCCTCTCCCTCCGCGAAACGGCCTGCCTCTGGGCGCTCCGCGTCCTTTAAAAGTCCCGATTCCCCCTCGCTGATGTTTATTGATGACTATTCTCTCCGTGGTTCTGCCAAAGACTTCGGATTCGACCTCGATCTCTTCCGGCGAGTCGTCCAGCACCATCGGGCTCTCTCCACGGCTGTGGTCGCTCCTGTTATCGAGGAAGTGCTCCTGCTGGTCTTCCACATCTTGTATGTAGCTCGGGGCAAAACTGTCGCGGGGGAAGTGATCCCTCAGCACAGGTCCTCGGTGCGAGGGAAACTCCTCTCTTCCTCTGGTCGGCGTGCACACGGTCAAGGTCCTGGACGAGTAAGGGGCGGAGGTAAGACGCTCCCGGCTCAAACTTCGGCTGTCCGATTCTCTCGGGGGCGAGGGGGCCCTGGCCCAGGGTCGTTTTTGGGACGAATTGCTCAGACTCCACCTCAGGTCGTCGGCTTCTCGGGGCTTTGGTGCGTAATCGTAGGTTTCTCGCATGTTCCAGTCGAGACGATCCATTATTGGCCTCTTTTCTTCCTTCGGTGGGGGTTGCAGCTCGTAAGGATACACTTGGATTCCGATATCCGCGGTCGTGACGGTGGCTTGGACTTCTTTGCTGTCGATTTGAACCTCGTCCGTCTGGCATATTTTTTGGTGCATATGAACACCGGGCTTCACTGATATCTGGGAATGGCGTTCCTCCTCCTCGTCCCAGTATATTTTGTTCTTTCCCTTCCTCAGTAGGATCGAATTCGACGATCGTTCTTTATTTTCTTTTGGTTTCTCCTCAATTTTAGGGTTGAAAAAAAATCTACCCTTCATCTTCAGTCTAGGATCCTCGATCGGAAGGTCTCGTAGAGCGTGTTCGCAATGTCGAAGGATTTCTGGCTTGAATCCTGAGCCAAAAAGCAAAGTTTTTCTTTCAATCATGAAATATTCATATTTTAAAACGTTTCTTTTCAACACAGAAATCCTAATCACATGTTTCTTTTTTTTTCTTTATTCATTAAACACCACAGCCGCACGAAAAACGCGAATATCGCTTATCGGTATAATTTCAGATTAAAAATCAAACAGTAACTGATTTGCTTTGCATACATGCTTTGCTTACGCATCTGTTTCTTTCATCTTATCATGCATATATTTTACAAATCGGCTCGCGAAGTGTTCAAATACAGATAATCACTGTACATATCGAATAATCGTCTTTGTCACGATATATTGAGGACATCACAAATTGCAATAAGTGGCATATCTCACCTGGATATAAGACCGGCGGCACGATCGAATCTATAATTTTCGAGAAAAAAAATGATATTGATTAGTACTGTTTCATACAGGGGACTCGACTCTCTGTCGTTAGATAATTATTGTCGGAAGATAAAATCAACAACAGTGGTTTCTTTTTTCTATAAATTGTCGCACCTTTAGCAGAAACTGATGCCTCCAACAGGCTGGATAAACTAGTCTTTCCAAAGGCTCCCTGCAATTTTAGAACGTTCCAGATTACAGTGAATTTTTCGTTGACTTTAAAGCTACCTCAAAAAATAAAAAATCACGTTTGAGGTAGATAAAAAGCCAGAAATAATCGTCAAGCCTGATCGATAGAATGAAATTACTTTTGAATTCGAAATAACCGGGGGTTCAGGAGTTTTCAATCTCCCCTCCTGCACTCCGTTATACGGAGTACTGGATCTCCGGTCTCCCTTGTAGCTCCTTGGAGTGTTCGATCTAACGGACACAGCTCTCGGAGTGGGAGAATGTCTGTTGCTCCTATCGCTCATCGGCTGTTGTCCGATGGATGTGAAGAGTGGCTGCAGGGGTATGCAAGAAGACTGGTTGTACATCATCGTTCCCTGATCCATCTGGCTCGGAGCTGGCACCGGCTGAGGCGAAGGAACTGGCAGAGGTAGAAGCGGAGGTCTAACCAGGCCCGGATTCTGTCCATACATAACAGGAGCGGAGGAGAAATCCGTCTGCATCAGAGGCTGCGGCGCGTTCGGGTCGAAATTCATATTCGGCTGCATGTGTTGATGGACCGGGTCAAAGTTCATGAATCCATGCGGTCCCCCGGGCATCATCATCCCCTGTGGTCCCGGCTGATGAAGCGGCATATAATTCTGGTGCTCCGGCTCGCGGGGATAAATCGGCTGCGGCATAGGCGGTATTCCGCCCATCAGAGGTGGTACGAATCCCATGTTTGCCGGCGGCTGCTGTTGCTGGTTAGTCTCGTTCCTGAACTGCCTCCTTATCTCGTTGATGAACGGCGACCTCTTTCTCGCACGTTTTGGAGGGGATCTTCCTCTGCTTCCGCTGCGACTGCGCCATCTTGGACTGCGCCGATCCCCCGGCGAACGGCTGTACCTTCGACGATGACGATCATGGCTCCGACTCCTGTGACGATCTCGAGATCGGCTACGACGCCTGCGAAATTAGGCTTATTCTAATATTCTAGACACGGAGTTTGGTTTTACAAATTCTTTTTATCGGATATCTCGTCGTTAGTTTCGCCAATTATCAATTTTCATACTTACTGTATACTTTTCTCAATTTCTCAATACTCAAGACGTCGATTCTTACCGTTCGTGTCTTCTGTGACGTTCGGCGCTGCGTCTCTGTTTTTCCTCCGCACTCAATCTTCTTGGGTGATTAGGGCTTAGTCTATGCAAACTCCTTCGTCGTTCGGGGGTCAGAATGAGGGGGCTTAATCTAAGAGGGCTTCTCCTCGACGAAGACGGGCTTAATTTAACCGGACTCCTCCTTCTCTCGGGACTGATGACCACGGGGCTCCATCGACGATGGGGGCTCCTCCTTCCTCTGTCGTTGCTTCTGCGACGTCCGGGGCTCTTCTTCCTCTCTCTGCTTCGTCTGCTTTTGGAAGCTGGCTTCTCGGCCGGTGTTTGTTTCTCCGCGATCGTTTCTATCGTCTCCATTTCGGTTCCTGGTGGTACAACGTTGTCAGAATCCAGCAGAGACTTTATCGCCTTCTTCTTTTCCGCCAGAATCTTACTGTCAGAGTCTCGCTGAGTCCTCATCTTGTCTCGTTCTATGTCCTTTGTGCTCTTTGTCGGATCGCGACGATTTTCTTCTCTCTTACGATCCTCGCGTCTCTGTTGTTTATCTCGATTATTCGGGCTTCGATGATCTCGACAACGATTTCGATCCCTACAATTACCCTTCTAGTCACTTTACATCTAACAATTTAACAATTCAACGATCAAAGACAAATGTAATAATCTGTTTTCATAAATCTAATCAAGTCTGACGTCGATTTGGTGCCAATAATTTATATCAATCGACGTCGGACGTTACGTGAGAAAAAAAAATAAGTTTTTTGCTACCTAGAATTTCGTCGTCGTTCCCTTTCCTTGCTTTTGCTTCGGCTTTTCGGCTGAACATCCGATCGTTTTTCTTCCTCGCCTTCCCAGGCGTCAACGACGTCGAGTCCCTCCATGAAATCTTCGTCGTCCAGAAACTCCTGGAGCTCCTCGTCGGGTATATCCTTAAGGCCGTCGATAGCTCGTTGAACGTCGTCGTTCGTCTTTGGTCTGTTTATTTCTTGTTCAGTTTGTTCGATATTTTCGCAGAGTTTTTCTTCCTTGATATCAGAGTCGGCGGGGACCGGTACTTCCGCGGCGTCGCCCATCGTCGGGTATTTACTGCCTAAATTCTCTTTAATCTACTTACGGAATTTGATGACCCACGGGAACAACGCAATTTCGTGGTTATGGATTTTTGTCGGGTTCGTTTGAAGAGTCAGGGAAATTCGTTCGATATTAATTAACCTCAACGAATTATGACGTCGCGTGTTCGTTGCGTCCGACTACGACGATTCTCGCACCGAGGATACGCTTTCACGGAGTATTTTTCTCATCGTCAATAAGAATTGCGATTCATGAGACGATTAGGGATAGATGGAATAACGAATTAGCAAACCCGTAACGAGATCCTCCTTCTGCTAGGTCGCCATGTTGATTACATCCAACCGGAATCGGCCTGTGGGGGCGTGTAGACACCTACGAAAGCCCGATGCGGAAGCCCGGTGGGGACATCTATGTACAGACATACACACTCAATCCGTACCCGGGTTTACCGGCTGACTGGCCTTTGGACTGGCCCAGTCATTCGGTCGTGATGGCGCGCATTTTTTTTTTCAAATTAAATTTAACCTTAAATGTCGTCTAGAAACTGATGACAGATGAATATATTTGGGCTATTGATTTTTTAATGCAGATCAATCGTTATTTCCAACTATTATTCTAATGTAGTAGTAGTAATACACTCGAAATATTGAACCACTATCAAAACAAATCAGAACTGTTGTACGAACATGGCCAGTTTCCCGCCAATTGGTTCGAACGCAGAAAGGACCAATCCCGTGGTTTGTTTCGTTTCGGAGACAGGCCGAAGGCCGATTATCGTCGTGTTTGCGTTCGACGATGTTCATACATCTGTTGTTTTTGTCAACGAATCACCTTTGCGATGTAAACGTTGACTAAATATCATCAGTTGTTGCAAAGTACGACGATACCCGCCGTTCACACCAGGTACACAATTAAATTTCCTCTCTTCGCAATAACCTCATCATCAGTTATCTCGTGTGTCTCTATACCTATAATTCAACCAAACATTCCATTCTTGGAATACTTTGACGTACCTAAAACGAACAAAGCACGTGTTGCTGCTGATTTTGATACAAAACTGCGCTTTCAATGATTATTCCAACGAAATTTTTTTTTTATCGGAATTTTTTTTTCTCTCACCATAATCGTAATAATAGCCCATTGATTCTCAGATATTGTCCTGACATCTGTATCAAATAATGGATCGAGCTGGGGACATGGGACAGTCCGAATCACCTAAACCTAATATTCTTCAAAATGACGATGGTCATCTGTGCCTTATTTGCAACAGAACATTCGAAAGCATTAAAGCTACCTTGAACCACACGATAGGGAGAGAACATTGCGAGATGCTAGATCGAATAGACAAGAGTTGTATCAACATCGGCGGACGTATCGCCTGCAAGTTGTGTCCCAGCTACTCAGCGGCGGACCGAAAAAGTTTTCTGATTCACTTTCATCTGCTTAAAAAACACTTGCACGGTCCAAAGATTGGAGAAGGAAAAACTGTCGACAAAAATCCACAAGTCTCTAGCATTTCGTATGTTATTCTAGAAGTTAATCAGATAATCGAAACAGACGTTGGAACGTACCTTTGCTGTTGTTGCGGATGCAGGTTGAACAGAATATGTGACATAGTCACTCACATCGAGGGAAAAAAACATGGAAAGTTGCAAAAAAGTTGCAAAATTAGAGATTTTGATCTAAATGAAGCAGAGCATCGATCCGAGGAGTTGGTCAGAGGCCTTGTGTCCCGTGTTACCTCTTCATACTATTATTGCTATCTGTGCGATTGTTTGATAAGCGGGGAGACAAATTGTCACCTACACATCAAAGGCTCTGTTCACACGAAGAACATGCCGAAAAAAGCGGACATTCTCTATGAACCTCTTTCCGAAAAGGTGAAAATAAGCGAAGATTCTGTGCAAAAAATCGTCAAGACAGACAAAACTAAAGAAACTAGCGTTGAGCAGGTTCAGAGAAAAGAAATACCTACCTCATTTCGTTACGATGCTTCTGGAGATTACTCAGATTATTGGACAGAAAATTTGCGATTTTACAACTTTCACCTAAATCCGTCAGCAGATTCATTTTTTAACTGGATAGATTTTGATAATCGCTCTTTGGAAAGCCGCGAAACATTCAGTACTGAAAGTTCCTTGTCTGCAGAACCTGAAAGATCAAAGCCTTTGGAAATACCTGAAAACCTGGAACCGTTGATGTCTAAACACCTGCTGCGGCGTAGGGAGAAGGAAATATACTGTCCAGCTTGTGAGGCGCATATAAAAGACCCACAGAACATAGTTAATCATGTAGTGAGCCGAGAGCACATCGCGGAAGTTAGTAGCTACAGAGCCAAAATTGCAGCACAGAAGCATAAAAATCCAGTTGATACTCTGGAAAAGAGTAATTCTTCCAACTTGGCCAATGGATTAATCAGCGAGACGTCATCGTCATCGTCAGTGTCAATCGGTACAAAGAGTAAAGCTGGTACAGCTGTAAAGACATCCGCGACGAATCAATTGAAATCTTCACAGTCTAAATATGTCCTTGTCCCGCCGAATAAGTTGCCATTGTTTGTATCACATTTCTTGCAGCATCTGGGTGAAGAAATCTTCTGCTCAGCTTGTACTGTTTATTTCAACCACTTCAATAACGTTTTGCAGCACGTAAATGGTAGAAAACACAAGGCAAGGCTGGAGGTATACAAAGGCGAACTTGCACAAGAGCGTAAAAGTACAACGAAAACTCTGAATATCAATAAGACTGTATCCTCACCAATACATACTGCTGTCAATGGAAGACCATCACCGATGAAATCTCAGAATAATGTTAACGCATCAGAGCCTGTTACAACTCCACAAATTCGACCAGCAGCATTGATGGATATACCGAAGAAATTAGTTCCGTTGATTTCGGTACATTCACTGAAGCATTTGAAGGATCAAGTATATTGTCCAGCTTGTGATGTTCAAATGCAAGATCCGACAAGCTTGGTGAGCCATACGAACAGTCTCAGACATACAGCGAGATTGGAGTTGTTTAGAAGCAAGACTTTATCCGAGAATAAAACTCTGAAGGCGCCTGTTCAGGTCAATGTGACTAAAGAAATTGAAAAGTCGGATGTCGGAACAATTTTTGTGAAAGTATCTGAATCTATGGCCGGGTTGGAGGAGTCTCTGAAACAACTGACTGTCACAGAAGTTAAGAAAAAACCGTCTACCAAAGGCGACAAGAATAAGCCACTGCAAGAACAGGATGTGGCGACAAATGGGGAAAAATCGCCACCAACCCAGTCAAACAAGCAGCCGGTGAAACGGATGAGGTCCCGATCCCAGCGCAACAAGCGGAGAAAACCCAGCTGCTACGATCCAAAGTATCGAGATGTCGATATGCAACATGTATACGAAGTGAATGCAGAGAAGATGCGAATCATGAAGCTGAGTTGCCAGCTGTGTTTCCCTAAAACATCAAAAGAGGCATACTGTTTGATTTGTGAGAAAAGCGTACCTAGCGAAGTGCAATCCTTCTATGAGCACATTTGCAGCACTGCACATACACAGTATTTAGCCGAGGCTGAAAAAGACGATGAACACTTCTTACCCTATCCCGAGCAATTTAGTGATTTGGCGCTAGCAAAGGAATTCATGCAACAAACGTTGGTGGAGGAGACTATCCAATGTTTGGCGTGCGACACTCTTATGGACAACGATGACGTTATTATTTCTGCACACATTAAAGAATATTCTCACAAAGAAGAGAAGCAGGTTTGGAACGTTGCAATGGAGAAGATTCTGCAAAACGTTTTGGCAGAGACTGAAAGCAATTGGTACAATATCCAGAAATATTGGTGCGAGCTCTGTTACATGGAATTTAATACGGAATTTCAATTTGCTGAACACATGGATACGAAGAGACATACCAAGTGTCTGAAAAATATGAGCGTATCCACAGATAAACTAGTTTACGATTCTTGCCTAACGTGCGCCGTATTGTGGCTAGGTTTTTCTGAAACTTGTGCAAAACATTACGATGAACCGTTACACAAAAGTTTTCAGAAGCAGGCTGGAAAAGACTCTGTCTGCACGTTTCCAGACCAAGTGAAATCATTGCTAGAGAATTCAGAGGCCAAAGTTGCCGAGATGATCAAACTATCCGATAAAGTATCAACGATTGCAAAAGTAAAAAACGCTGACAGTCTGTTGAGATGTTTGGAAGATACTGTGAAACGACAGTTTCCCAACGCCAAAGCGCATCCCTTTGGCTCCAGAGTTTCCGGATTAGGATTCCCAGACAGTGACATCGATGTCTTCCTGGACTGTGGTCAGCATTCTCTGATGATTACTAATTATTTTGCCTATGTACTTTTTGTGCTCTGTATAAATCTCTGAAAGTCAACGATTTGTTATTACAGGTAACTTTAATCAGACTGGGAATACCCAATATTCTCAAGTGGAAACAATCTTGTCCGTACATCGTTGTTTGCGTACCAAACGGAGGGTATGGACGGTAGAAAGGACAGTTATGTCCAGCAGGACACCGATCATTAGGCTTCATCGCAAGGGGACGGCGCTGAACTGCGACGTTTCCTTCAAGAGTGGACTCAGTGTTGAAAACACTAAACTGTTGAAGTGAGGAAATTTACCCTCTGAATTTGATGTCTAATCTAAGAAAAAACGAGCTTTATTCAAGATTTCTTACATTGTTTCAGGTGTTTCATAGACAACTACCCACTGAGCCGAAAGTTGATGTTATTCATAAAGAAATGGCTTCACTTCTGCGATCTGTCCGGATCAAATTTGATCATCAACTACGCAATTTGTTGGTACACCATCTTCTATCTACAATGCAAATCGATTCTACCCAGCGTAGCCAGCCTGATTGCAAAGAATAATAAGTCTAAAATAATCGACGGTGAGTGCATCAGCTACCAAGTGTGGCTCAAGCGTTATTCAATTTGTTATGCTATTGATTTCAGGATGGGAGACTGGAATTTGCAAAACGTTTGTCAAGAGTCAGGAGCGATTCACGTTCACGGAATTGTTGCGTGGATTTTTCGTGTTTTACGCGAACTTTGACTATCGTTATTCAGTCGCTTGCCCTCTACTCGGCAGCGTCGTACCAAAACAAGATTTCACAGATGCCAATATGCTGCCAAAAGAAATGGCACCGTACATCCATCACGTTACCAAGGGCTCCGATGACGGGGTAGAATTGTTTCGAATCGATTCTGTGATGTGCATTCAAGATCCTTACGATTTATCGCATAATCTTACCAAAGCAGTTAGCAAATCTACTTTGAATCGTTTCAGACGATTCTGTGCAGCTAGCGCAAACATTTTGGACAATGTGGATGCAGAACATCGTTGAGAGTTCTGCCGGTCAATCATTTCACGTTATGATATTTCAGATGTTCCTTACCTATTTTTATATTTTGATTTTACACTCGTTTTTCTGTACAATGATTACGGTCTTTTGTTACTTGTTTTTTTGTAGCGTACTTTTATTCTTATTGTATGATTATGTGATATTTGTGTTTAAATCTTTGCTCAAGTTCTGTAAAACGGACATTTTTAAAGTGATTCCAGCTCGATGCGGAATTGTATTTCATTATTATAAGAGATAAGAGAAAGAAAAACAAACTCTGATACTTGGATATGTAGTTTGTTTTTACCAAAGAAGCAAATCAATCTCGATATCAGCGAGTATTGAATATTTTTGTCATTTTTTGTACCATTGTCGGGAGGTAGAGGAGGAATCGAATAAACCTATAATTACATTTATCCGCAGTGTGTTACGGAAATTCTTTATTTTCTCCACCTACGATATCCTGCTTCCAAACATATTCTTTGATGTAGCCATTCTTCGGGACGCATGAACGTTTACATGTGAAAACGGCCAATATTCCCCAGTCTAGACTCTCCAGGGTATCTTCGAACTCCAAGTAATTCAACAGTTGAGGCATTATCTGTGAAGTAATTGAAAATAAAAGAGGATTTCAGACTCTTCATAGACGTTGGAACCGAGTTTCCATAATTTTTAATCGCAACTTTTCACACACAGACCTGAAATTCGTATTGTCTCTCGCCGCCACATTCCTCACAGTCTGGAATCTCTCTCGATTGATTCTCGGACGATATGTACAAGACCTTGCCGCCTCTTTCGTACCTTTGACAAACAAATCAGTGTTCTTATTAATTACAGTATTAATTTTCCATATACGATACGCCCGGAGCGTTGTTTTCACCTCAGAATTTGTTCCGGATCTTTTTTAACTTTGTTCGTAAACTCAAAGAAAGTTTCATCTTCCTCAGCAGCGGACATTTTCAACAGATCAGAGTCTACGTTCTCTTCGTCGTGAAGAGTTCCTGCCTCCTTCTTTGATACCAATCTTTCATATTCCTTCATTTCTTCCTTTTCACCATCCACGTTATCGCTCTCGGAGACTCGATCGGAGGGCTCCTCCGTTTCGGTAACGATTTCATATTCGGGAAACAAGAAGCTACTATGTTGCCCACTCGAGGCCGTGCCGCAGACAGTCTTGTGGCCAATCTTCCAGTCGTGTACCTGATGCTGGCGGCAGCAGTAATAGGCCGTTTTGCATTTTGAACAGTGACTTGGCGCGTAGAGTCCGCAGAGGCTGCACGACTTGCTCCACTTCTCCACAGCTGTGGGAAAATCAAAGATGATCAGCGATCGAAGGAAAAGATGAATGACTGCAAATATCAGTGCGTACTTAATTCTGGTTTCCAATCTTCAGATTCCACGGGTGGATCGGAAGGATAAAATTTGTTATGTTTCTCAAGCTGCGATCGAATGGCTTTGACGTTGCCGTTTACGTTTGGTCTACAACACTCCGAATTCTTGCAGACGAATATGAATATCGTTCGGTGAAAGGCGTCCTTGTCTTCTTCGTAAGGAGCGTAAACTTGGCAGAGGAATACGCAAGGCTCTTTGCAGAACTCACATCGTAGATCCTCGGTGCGAGGAATATTTTCGAGATTCAACCACGCCGGTTTACCGCCTACTTTACTTGGAAAAAATCTACTGGATAGTCTCCACTTTTCACAGGCTTCTACAAACCCTATGTCCACTCTAGACATCTTTGATTTTGTTTTATCTCAGCAATTTTATCCTCTTCTACTGCGAACACGTGGGTTAGCAGACGACCATTATCAACCGAAACAAAACATTAAAGTATTGAATCAACGTTGTATAGAAAGTTACGACGAAATAGGGACGGAAAAAGTATATTTTGAAACGGAAATCGAGTAAATATCTTCGAAAAGCGAACAACTCTGAGAAATTAAACGTGATCCTTTGGAACTCGGAGGTTATGTATAACTCTAACTGTCACATGCGAGAGGTTAGGTTGAGTACAGGTCACAAGTCTATTCGTCGCTGGAATGAGCGACGGATTCCTTTTCATGAACCAAATTTGCCGCGGCGATATGTTAGATGACGTCATCCATTTGTCGCTGAAATGAGCGACTAGCGACACTATGAAAAGGCAAATGAAAGTCACGTGACCTCGATATGATTTACACTTGGTATTTTCAAACGCTATTTTCTCAGCCAAAACACATTCGATTGACGTGAAATTGATATCAGTGACGTAGAGAAACTCAATGAAGGGCCTGTCAATCGTGAATTTTCGAAAATCGAGACGTAATAACAGTTTTTTTTAACAATATTGTTTTGTAATCCAAGGAAGTGCTGCCTCTCTCCACGAGGAGCAGCACCTCCTTGGGTTACAGAACAATATTATTACACAAAATTCTGATTATGTCTTTCGATATTCGAAAATCCACGATTGTCAGGCCCTTCATTAAGTTTTTCTACGTCACTGATATCAATTTCACGTCAATCGAATTAGTTTTGGCTGAGAAAATAGCGTTTGAAAATTCCAAGTGTAAATCACATCGAGGTCACGTGACTTTCATTTCACTTTAAGAAAATTTAGTTGACGCATGCGCGTATCGATTTCTCTTCGATAGTTCAAGTCTTCCACTGAAGGTGTGTTTGAGTCACAATGTCACATTCAGAGGCTCACCCTGCACCCATGCTTCGTATCGTGCCGTCGTGCCTGATCGAGTGACGTCTGTCGCGTACCATAACCCCAAAAATGAAAAATCTGGATCATTTAGTTTGAAATTAATTTAAAAAAACCACCCGACTACGCCCATCACTCGAACCTATATTTCTCAAATAAGAAGAAAATTAAGAAAATGGATCATTACAGCGCTCAATTAATGGACGATATAGTATTGGAGGAGAGGCGACCACCGAAGAGTAATACGTGAGCGTGACACAGTTTTGTTCGGTGAAAATTTTCATTAATTATTTCCACTAACCTCGTTTCTTAACAACAGTAAAAATTCGTCGACCAAAAAGCCAGCCAAGGAGGTTGGCAAGGTGCAGAATGTCTCTAAGCCAAATCCACCCTCACAACGAGTTCCCGACAGATACAGCGGACCGCAGACCAGTCTCAAAGTCGAGATGCAGATGTTGCGAATCACGGACGAATCCGAAAAGCAACTATACGAGACCTTGAAACACATTTACGGAGCTGTGAGTATATCGGATGCCGTCGGAATCTGTTATGTAATAGATGAAATACCATTTTTTATCCGTTTCCTTCAGAGTTTTCAACTCGCAGATGCTTCCGAATACAAAGACAAAAAATCTAATCTGGGGAAACAGTACTGGATGGAAAGAGGAAATTTAGTCATCAAAGGAGTCGTCGACTATTCGTCCAGAGAAAAAACACCAAAGTCTCATGAGCAGATCACCAGACAATTCGCAACTTCCAAACTGGAGAGTTATAGGTCTGCTCTGTTATTACAGTCTGTAACTATCGCTGTTTCTTGTTTTTTATACCCATTTCTATACTCGATCGATTTAATTTCAGTTTTCACACCCCACACTGTGTCGAGGCTTTGGAACACGCTAAAGGCAACATGGGAAATGCTCTGGAAATTCTATTCTCAAAGTATTACGGGGTGGAGAGTATTCGCAGAAAGAAGGACATCGAGAATCAGTGCAAAGAGGAATTGTCCGAGAGACAAAACGACGAGAAAATGGCCCTGGAATCGATATACGGCGATTCATTTGTCGAAAAGATCAAGAATCGCATCTGGCTTATAAACCTAAAGCTCGACTACCTGGTCGAGAACAAACTGGAGAACAAAAAAACCAATCCGAAGCCTGTTAAACTGGATAAAAACATTTGCCGGTCGTTTGCCAGCGGCAATTGCAGGTTCGGAAATAAGTGTAGATTTTTACACAGGCAGCCCGACGTCGTTCAACAAACAACACCGAAAGAGGACGCGCTATTTACTCTGGAAATAAGGTTTCCCGATCGTACGTTGAGTTAGACAAAATTTCTGTTATTTTTGCCTCGCGGCTGAATAATTGAGGGTGAAATATTTTTCAGATCTCGTCTATCCCTACGATCCGCCGTATTTTTATTTCTACAAGAACACAGAGTCCTTTCCGAAGCTCGATTGCTTGCGAATATCGAGACGTTTGTTCAACGAGGCATTGGAGCACTGCGGGGACGGAGCGCCTTCGATATTTTCGGCAATTTCTCTCCTGGAAAATGAGTACGAGATCAAATCGTATCTAGCGGAGAATAAAGAACAATTCTTGGACAAGGACGAGCCGCTATTCCCAAAGTCAATGAACGAAGATCACAATAATCACGCTCCGACGCACTACGAAAAGGGATCTACCAACAAAACAAACAGAGCTGATATTTCTTGGGAGAAACTGTTGAAACAAGACGACGAGATTAGGAATAAATTTATGGATAAACAAAGGAGCCCGAGGTACCTGAAGATGAAAGATGCCCGGAGGAAATTACCCGCGTGGTCTAGAATGAACGAGATCCTGGACACTGTTCACGAAAATCAGGTCACTGTGATTTCCGGTGAGACTGGATGCGGCAAAAGTACTCAGGTAACTTCTTCAACAGTCTCATCGTTACTCTGCGAACTCGCTCTAATAATTTTTTTCAAGGTTCCCCAATTCCTGCTCGACGACTGGATAATAAACCGGTCAGATACGAACAAGGAACACGTTGAAATAATCTGCACGCAGCCTCGAAGGATCAGTGCCATCGGAGTGGCGGAGAGAGTCGCTGCCGAGAGGGACGAGCGTGTGGGAAATACCGTCGGTTACCAAATAAGATTGGAAAGCAAAGTGTCGGCGTCGACGAGGCTCA
Source organism: Euura saliciscinereae (assembly GCA_018420115.1). Taxonomy (NCBI): domain Eukaryota; kingdom Metazoa; phylum Arthropoda; class Insecta; order Hymenoptera; family Tenthredinidae; genus Euura; species Euura saliciscinereae. The sequence goes on from JAFFZH010014722.1 coordinate 76,137, forward strand.
CTTTTTGCACCACCGGTATTCTGCTTCAGAGGTTCTCGGGAGATCCTTCTCTCACTTCCGTTACTCACGTCATTGTGGACGAGGTACACGAAAGAAGCGCCGAAAGGTAATGAGGTAAATGATTATGATGAGTGATCGGAAAGGCTCTTATCGAAATTGAAAAGTCTGTTCCGATCGCTGATCCGTAATTATTGCAATTTATTGAGAACAAACTGATCGAATTGTTCGGCGAGAACCTAAAGTCCGTGAATTTATTTCAGTGACTTTTTGCTGATGCTGCTGAAAGAGCTTCTCCAAAAGAGGCCAGACCTGAAGATTATATTGATGAGCGCTACTCTGAAAGCCGACACGTTCTCAACTTACTTTGGGAACATTCCTACCCTCGATATTCCAGGGAGAACTTTTCCGGTGGAGCAAGTTTACCTGGAAGACGTTTTGGAAAGGACTGGTTTTGTAGTAGAGGAGAATTCTAGATACACACGAAGAATTCGAGGCGGTTTTGAGAAGCTAGAAACTGAGCTGGAATCTGCCGATGTTGAAGCCATGGCCGGTGTTTATCCCAAAGACAATGTATCGGACGAGAATCTCACCCTCGCTCAGATGATGGGGAGATACGAAGGGTACTCGAAACGCACCTACAAGAATCTCTACGTCATGGATCCGGAGAAAATCAACTTTGAGTTGATCGAAAACGTTCTGGAATGGATAGTTGACGGGGATCACAGCTACCCAAGAACCGGTTCGATTCTGGTACGCAGCAATGGACTATAAATCACCGATAGATTTCTGTATCTTTCCCTCATTCCTCAGATATTTTTACCTGGAATTGCGGAGATCATGGCGCTGAAGGATCTGCTGAGTGACAACAAAGCGCTGTCTCCCAAAGGCGGTAGATTCATAATTGTGCCGTTGCACTCGTCTCTGTCTAGCGAGGAGCAGAGTTTGGTGTTTAAAAAGCCGAAAGCGGGAGTGAGGAAGATTGTGCTGAGTACGAATTTGGCAGAAACTTCGGTAACGATAGACGACTGTGTATTCGTCGTGGATACGGGAAAGATGAAAGAGACTAGATTCAATTCAAATCAGAATATGGAAAGCTTGGAAATGTGTTGGGTCTCCAGAGCAAACGCTATGCAAAGGAAGGGAAGAGCCGGACGTGTCATGCCGGGAGTATCGATACACCTTTACACCTCGCACAGGTGAAAATAACTACATTGAATTAGTTTTCTCTGTCTCTTCCATGTAGATTAAATCATCATGTAGAGTCGAACGTTCTGTTTCAGGTTCAAACATCACTTTCTCGGTCAGCCGATTCCCGAAATACTCCGAATTCCTTTGGAACCATTGCTGCTCAGGATCCAGATCATGAACAAAGGCAAAGAAGTTGACCTCCATGACGTGCTGGGTAATATATTTCTCAAAGTCTGGAAATATCGATGAAGCCCGACGATTAAACTTTATATTCTCGTTACAGGCAAAGTACTGGAGCCTCCGTCCCAGGAGAGTATTTCAGATGCAATCAAACGATTGCAAGACGTAGGAGCAATCGCTCCAGACTGTAGTTTGACTCCTTTGGGTCATCATTTAGCTACGTTACCCGTCGACGTTCGCATCGGCAAGCTAATTCTGTTCGGGGCTATTTTCTGTTGCGTCGACTCTGCGTTGACCATAGCAGCCTGTCTATCGCACAAAAGTCCTTTTGTCGCGCCGTTTGACAAGAAACACGAACTTGACGCGAAGAAGAGGGACTTTGCTACCGCAAACTCGGACCAGCTCACCATTCTGAAAGCTTACAAGGTGGATATCAGCTACGATCGATATCCAAATTTCGAGATCTATCTGATCATCTTGTTTTTTTATTCATTACAGAAATGGCTGGAGGCTTGTTCCCACAGTTCTTACGCCGGTCACGTTTTTGCCAATGAAAATTACCTCTCGACTAGAACATTGCAGACACTGGCTGACGTGAAGCATCAACTCTTGGAACTCCTGGTCTCGATTGGTTTCGTGCCGGTCGATGTTGGGAGAAGAAGATCGGGGGATGATAAGATTATGGAAATAACCGGTCCAGCATTGAATGCGAACAACGAGAATTATAAACTACTCCAAGGGCTGCTGTGCGCCGCGCTGTATCCGAACGTGGTGAAAGTTTTCACCCCGGAGAAATCTTTCCAGCAACAGTCGGCCGGCGCTGTACCAAGACAGCCAAAACCGGAGGAGTTGAAGTTCAAAACGAAGCAGGATGGATACGTGAACGTACATCCTTCCTCGGTCAACTTTACAGTCGGTCATTTTTCAAGCCCCTATCTAGTTTTTCAAGAGAAGATTAAAACCAGCAGAATATTTATTAGAGAAATATCAATGGTGCCTATGCTGGCTTTGGTATTATTCTCCGGGTACGGTATCGACATCGAATTACACAACGGAACTTTCATCCTGTCGCTAGAGGATGGGTGGATAATGTTCAGCGTTGAATCCCACAGGGTGAGTAGCGATGATTAAAATTCAGTGAAAACGAAATCCTGACAATATTTATACATTTCAGGTCGCTCAACTTCTACAATGTATGCGAGTTGAGCTAGTTAAACTTTTGGAAGAGAAGATGCAGGATCCGCTGTTGAACCTGGTTCATCATCCAAAGGGAAAGAAAATTATTCAGACAATTGTGAATATAGTAACTAGAGACTAGATGAATAATAACGAACTATGGAAGGAATTTTATTTATATAATTCATATTTATATCGTTCTCATCTCTAAACTGAAAGATAATTTATTGTTTTGACATTGAATCAGAGTTTTTCATCGTTATCAAAGAACCTACTCAAATATTATTTTCAAATAGATTTTATATTTGTTTCGCGCTAAAAAAACCTACAGACGAACTTGTGGAAAATATTTGACACTGCGCCCTAAGACAAAAAAAAATGTACAAAACTGTTATGTAAATATTCAACGATATATAATTGAAAAAAAGGTGGGTAAAATGGTCAGTGTATCAAATAATTGGGAGAAATAAATATATTTCTATGTTTACAAGAAAAAAAAAACAAAAAAAAAGGAATAAACTATCTTAATCTCATTAACAAATTTTGTAAAATGTAAAACAGTATTACATCGATCGTTAATTAGATGACGGAGGTGGCGGAGGCGGCGGGGGTGTCCAAGACATTGGTGGAGGAGGATAAGAACTCGGCCCGTACAAATTGGGTCCATAATTATTGAAATTGGGTCTGAACCCTGGGGGTCGGCCGAAAGCATACCCAGGATTTTGCGGAGGAAACTGTTGATAAGGACTGGTATATGGATTATACTGATACTGAGGATTATAACTATTAGGCTGCCCGTATTGATTGGGAGAAACTTGATTAGCCGGGTTTTGTGTGTTGAAAGAATTCTGAAACGAAGGATGCGAGTTTTCTGCGCTCCATCTCGGACCTTGATTATAATTTCTATTCGCTCGTGGACTACCGTAGTTATGCGACTGCCAGTCTCCGCTCCATGGATTTCTCTGCCGATCTGTAACAAATAGAAAAAATTTCAACATCGAACTCGTTCCCTGAAAAAACTCGCGCACCATAGCATTGTCGTTTCTGCGGAAGTCCTTCGCCCTCCTGTCTTTCACTGCCCGGTTTCTGCCGCTGCTTCTGTCTCTGCAACTGATTATAGGCTCTCTCTTCCTCGTCGTCCGAAAACTCCGGTGGCTCTATGTCGTCCTCTCCGGATACGTCGATGCCTTTGAGCCTGGGAAAAGAAGAAAGTGTTTGTTCAATCTGTTGGAAAAGCTACAGGGACGTAGCGGAATGTGAAAGGGAGTGTATTTACTTGACCAATTCATGGAGAAAGACCAGGGTCGTGTGCTCCGGCGTGGTGGGTGAGTAATAGACCTCCATTCCCACCACAATACCAGACGTCTTGATGTGTTCCTCGCTGTTGAATCTCACGCAATAATGCGGATCTGCTACTTGACCAAACACATCAAAGACTTGGCCCAGTACTCGGTGACCCTTTTCCAGGAATAATATCGAATCTAGATTCAGAGTTGGTTTTCCAGCAATCGGACGGACTATCACAAGCTGCTCCACTATCCCGCTGACCTGGGGGTAAGAGAAGCTTTTATACAGGCTTGAAAACGATGGCAAACTTTACAAGTTCCCTTTTACACGTGAATATTGATAGTTTAATGGTTTTGCACCACTTGTGTGATATTTGAGACTCAAACCTCGCCTAGTCGATCGCATAATTCTTCGGGAACGGTGATTTTCAATTCTTCAATGGGCGGAAGATCCTCAAATTCACTTTTTGTCTTCTTGGTCTTCGACGGTTGAACTTTGCTCACGTTCTCATGCCTGAAACAAGGGGATAAACGATCTGAATCGAGCGATTTTTACCACAAATCGAGTAAAAAAGCCTCTCACCCGTCCCCAGCTGCGCTGTCACTGCTCTCACTGTCGCTGCTGCTGCTGCTGCTGCTACTGCTCTCGTCGCTAGAATCGCTATCGCTGTCCGCATCTTCGCTATCAGAAACGTGAACGGTGGGTTGAGTCCTGTATTCGGTTGTGCTTTGCGACCTATAATCGGCGTCGTCGACGATTGTGATCAACTCGCACGGGGAGGGGGGTCTGACTTCTTCTTCGTCAGACTCTTCGTCGGAGGTTGCGTACTCCGCTGCCAAACAGGACAGGGAACTTGCAGCGTTGATTATCTCCGCTCTGACGACTGTGTCTTTATTCCGACTGGGGAGCAGAGTTTTTTTGCATTCGGAGAGTGCGGCTTCCCCCTGGGATTTAGTCTGGGTCTCGGAGATTTTCGGGTTTGGAGGGACCAGCCCGAAGGTTGGATCTGCGTCGTTTACTCGAATTTCGTTGGAATTAGTTTCACTGATTTCTAGACATTCGATTTCATCTCTGCTGTGCGATGAAGTTATCGGAGTGTTTTTAACAACTGTGTTATCGTCCTCGATGGAATCCTGTTCCATTATGACACCCGAGCTGTCATTGCCTTCACATGTTTCTAAAATTATCGTTGAACTCTGGTCCAAGTTTACAGATTGAACGATACCCGGGTCTTCCGTATTTTTCTTCACGTCAGAATAAATAATTTCCAATTCTCCAGGACTCCGTTTCGGATTCAGACACTCCGACAACAATTCCATGCCATCAGATTTTGGGGTTAAAACATTTTCCCCGTTTATCCCGCCGGTAGGCATTGTGATTATTCTATTATTCCGGTGTATAGAGTTACTTGTGCACCGACAAATGCATTGAGCACTCTTCAAGGTCGAAGCCGCATCGAAACAACACGCAGGTTTTATTTTTGACTTTGATTTTTATATCGTAACTATTATTTACGTCGCTATGAACACGTGCTTTTCGCTTTCCTGGCACGCGGTTCTTATCGGCACACTTCTCCGATCATACGATAGGTGTCGGGACCCACGTCGGTCGGGATTTGGAAGCCCGGTCCGGCCAACTCGTACAGGCATACTTATTGTTGTATTTAAAATTGAAATTGGTTTAACGATATTGAAACTGTTGTGATAGTGTTGATATCAGCGAAAATTTGATTGCGAACGACTTGATTGTGATTTATGTTCAATTTCGTTGCGCTGCGATTAGTATGTATCTCCTCGGTGCGCAAACTGATTGAACATAAATCTTCAAAATCAGCATTCAAGTATCATTCCGGTTTCAATTTTCCATTTGGTAATTGTTCAATTTTCAAATTCGAATTCAAAACTAACTAATAATCGACGTTATCGACATAGTATGTCGTTAAATCCGTGAAATCCCAATTTTAGCAACATGATATGAAGAGTGTGTCTCACGGTCTAGGGGGCGCTGCGAACAGTCGAGAAGCGCAGAGATCCGGTCTGCCGTGGTAGATCCAAATTTCGAATCCATAGTGTGAGAGAAATTTTGTGATGAAAGTGGGTAACATGCGATCGCGATTCCGAGTTGCACGACGGGAAGTAAAAGTGCGATTAGAGCTAATAAAAAACGAAAAGTCAAAAACAAAACTCTTTTCAAAGCGGCGAAGGTGAGTTATATTAAGAGGTTAGGTTCGGGTCATAGTATTCGGATACAATTGTAATGCAAGTAATCCTGATTTTTTGTTTCAACAAGGATATTGTCGCCTTCGAGAAATGAAAGGCAGGTCGCAGCTCCTAATAATTTTCAATTACCGATACATTGAGTGAATCATATCGCACCATAAAACTCCCGAGCGACGAATGGGCTGCAGCTTCTAACGGAAGAAGCAGATTCATACAACTCACGTCGGTTCAAGATGAAGATTCACAGAGAGGACTCGGAATATATCACAATATGAAAATTGAGATCTTACCGAATAGTCGGCCGGTCGATCTGCAGAGTGTACATCCCTCAAAGAGTGAAAGTGATCTGGTAGGATTTTCGGACACGGTCGCAAAGCTCAAAGTTTGTAGGACTGCGATCACTAAAAAAAGGTGAAGTGAAATGTGCCGTAGCCCAAATCCGGTCCTCTACTCTCAGCGACACAGTGAATTTCGGTGGAGCCCAAATCCGGTCCTCTACTCTCAGCGACACAGTGAATTTCGGGGGAGCCCAAATCCGGTCCTCTACTCTCAGTGACACAGTGAAATTTGCCGTAGCCCAAATCCGGTCCTCTACTCTCAGCGACACAGTGAATTTCGGGGGGAGCCCAAATCCGGTCCTCTACTCTCAGCGACACAGTGAATTTCGGGGGAGCCCAAATCCGGTCCTCTACTCTCAGCGCCACAGTGAATTTCGGGGGAGCCCAAATCCGGTCCTCTACTCTCAGCGACACAGTGAATTTCGGGGGAGCCCAAATCCGGTCCTCTACTCTCAGTGACACAGTGAATTTCGCGGGAGCCCAAATCCGGTCCTCTACTCTCAGCGACACAGTGAATTTCGGTGGAGCCCAAATCCGGTCCTCTACTCTCAGCGACACAGTGAATTTCGGGGGAGCCCAAATGCGCTCCTCTCCTCCCAGTGGCACAGTGAATTTCAATGGAGCCCAAATCTGATCCTGAGATCCGGACGGCATAATTTTAGGCAATGAAACACAGATGGGATCCTCAAATCTGG
>JAFFZH010014723.1:0-16334 GCA_018420115.1 Euura saliciscinereae
AATAATTAAACTATTATAGGTATTACATAGGTAATATTATATAATCATAATAATTTAATAATAATAATAATTAATTATGTATTAATGTATCATATATATATTATTATTATTAATATATTTAGTGTATAGTGTTATATGGTTTAGTAAATGACGTGTTTTTTTTTTATATATATATATAGAGAGAAAAGGAAAAAAAAAGGAAAACAGAACAATACTAATTTTATTTTTATTTTACAAGAGAAAAAAAAAAGAAAAAAAATTCACGTAAATCGCATATCATTTTTTGTTTTTTTGTTTTTCGAAACGAATAATTGATAAACAGAACAATTATTATTACTATCATTATTATTGAATAAATGAATAAAAGTATATATAATTATCATAAAATAATATAATTGTAGCTGTATAATATATTATTATTATTATTATTATTATTATTATTATTATTATTATTGATTATTGATTATGTATTAGATAATTTGTTATGAAAGAAAAAAGAATTGGATTCATGATCAATCAATATTATCTGAGGTATATAATATATAATATTATAGAGCTATAGAAAATGAATGAATGAAATTATTGTATGATTCGATCGATACGGTGCAGACTATGTTAACTATATATGTGTTATGTATATATGTATAAGTTTAAAAAAAAAACAAAAAGAAAAAAGAAAACATGAAGAATTTTTAGTAAACAGCTGTGACTCTTATTCGTTTGTCTTTATTTTACTTTCTTTAATTTCGTAATTTAATTATAGTATATACAATATAAACTTACATATATGAATAATAATAATAATAATAATAATAATAATAATATACATGTGTATAGACAGGAAGAGAAACGAGAAATATACGTCTTAAGGTGAAATGAAAGTCACGTGACCTCGATATGATTTACACTTGGAATTTTCAAACGCTATTTTCTCAGCCGAAACACATTCGATTTATGTGAAATTGATATCAGTGACGTAGAAAAACTGAATGAAGGGCCTGCCAATCGTGGATTTTCGAAAATCGAGACGTAATAACAGTTTTTTTCACAATATTGTTCTGCAATCCAAGGAAGTGCCGCCTCTCTCCACGAGGGGCAGCACCTCCTTGGGTTACGGAACAATATTGTTACACAAAATTCTGATTATGTCTTTCGATATTCGAAAATCCACGATTGGCAGGCCCTTCATTCAGTTTTTCTACGTCACTGATATCAATTTCACATCAATCGACTGTGTTTTGGGTGAGAAAATAGCGTTTGAAAATTCCAAGTGTAAATCATATCGAGGTCACGTGACTTTCATTTCACCTTAAGTCTCTCAACGGTTGTTAGAAGAAAAAAATAATAAAAATACTAACGCGATAATTATTATTATTAAATGTATCAAAATTTTCATATTTAATTAAAAACTGATTTGAGAATCTATAGATCGAAATAAAATTGATGAAGATATCGTAACATAGAATTATGATCTTTGTACATAGATAAAATTACATTCGTCAGATTTTTTTGTAGGTATAAACGATAACGCGGTGTGAAATCCTAATGAATAAGTTCAAAAATTCGCGCCACAAGGAAATAAAAACCGCCGGTCAAGTAACGAATCGGGTGGCTCGAAGCCAACTTCGGAATCGTTCGGAACAGATCGTGGACTGGTTAGGAATTCACACCGTCCACCAATGACTGTAGACCATTTATTTTTTTTCATTTTTGTTTGTTCTCTTAATCAATTTCACACTGTCGTAGAATTATTCGATTTTTGTTTCATTGTTAAAAAAAAATAAACAATAGTTTATAGCTTTTTGGTTATCTGATCGTGTCTAAATATAAAGATGGGAGAATATAAAAATAACAAAGGAACAAACAAGCAACATTTAATCATATAATTCATATCGTTATGGAATTAAGGAAATATAAATTGAAGACAAAGAAAATTAACAAGAACAACAAATTAATAAACAACTTAATCATATATTACGAAAAAAAAAATGAATTTCACACCTGCCAAGTTTTTTTTTTTACAGCATTATTAAACGTAGGTATAATAGAGTATCTAATAAAATTATGTTATGTTATAATAATAATATTAATATGATCGATTTGTTGATTTTTTCAAAGACTGCAATTAGGTGCAAAATTGATAAAATATTAAATAATAATAAATTATGTAAAGTTGAAATCGATTATTTCCTCGCAAATAGTAAAAAAAAAATTGACTCGTGGTCAAATTCAGTATGTCTATATTTCATGTAATGTCGAAAAACGCCAAAGAAAAACATACTTAAATAATTAAATGATGTATATCATGTATACTCAAAGTAAAAAAAAAAACACAATCAAACTTATTACTTTTTTTTATCCCTTTATCTCGTTTTTTTTTTTGTTATTTAAATATAAATTGACGAAATTATGTATAGTCGTGTATAAAAAAATATTTTTATTTTACTGTAATCGTTACAACGAATTTCATCAAATATTGACAAACATTGAAAAATTTTAGTGGATTAAAAAAACGAACAATCATTCAATTCAATTATTCAGAAAAATTCATCCATTATCATAATTATAATGATCTAACAATCAAACGAAATAAACACATCGCACACAAAACAAAAATAATTATATTACAATAATCATCGAGGAGAATAACCTAACCTGCAATTTTTAGACGTACATTTTTATTAATATTTAAAAAAAATCATATTATGATTATATGAATGACAGTATTCTGAGAGATAACAGTGCCGCAATTAATTGACAGCGTCGTAGGCAGTATTGGGATCCGAATAGGAGGCGTGGCTTGTGAGAATAGCGTAGTGATTATAGGTTATAGGTCGTAAATGTCAATTTTAGCCATTTTTTTAATTACCATTAAATCCTTGCCGCTCCAGTCAGTCCGATTATCGCTATTAGACTTGATATTCTTTTCAACAAACTTTGAAATCTAGTTTTTAAAGTGAGATATGGACCACATAATTCATTAGTTTGAATTTCTGCCACCAGATGGTGTTGGGATCCTATTATTATGATTTTGAATACACACACGCACACACACGAACACACATTGTATAAGTATACATAATATCGATTTATTTTAACGATAAATATGGGCATTAGATAAAATAAATGAAATAAATCGATGAATAAATAAATTATCATGGATAATAAAAAATCGATCATGAATGATATCGATTATTTTGAATATCATCAAATAATATAATACATACATATTCATTCTTATCTTAAGGAACATTAAATAAATTATAGATATTATTGTTATTCAGTAAATTTTTTCGATAACTCGATAGAAAACAGAAAATTAAAAAAAAAAACACTGTAAGGACGACATAAAAGAACAAAAGAGAAATTAAATCGATCGAAATTTATTTTTAACACATTTCATGAAATTTATTTGATATTTTTTTATATGTTTTTATAATTGATTTTATTCGATACTCAAAATTCTCATCCTCAGAAACTGGGTAAATTTCAATTGGTTATCGTAATAATACCGTTATGATTGATATAATATAACGATGAGTATGTTTATTGTATATGGTACGACATAATGTGTATAATTGATTATAAGGACTTGATTATTATTATTATTATTATTATTATTATTAGTGATTATCATTATAACAATATATTAATAAACTGTAAATAGTTAGCTATTAAGGCGTTAGGAATTTATTAAAAATCTTAACATACTTAATATTCAATGCCTCACGTTTATTGTCCCCAATTTTTAAACTCTTCTTTTTTTTTCTTAATGATTCAGTCATTTTTCTTGGCGTTTGAATATTATTTCATATCTCGACGAGAAATTGCAATTAATAAACAATAATATCGATTAAAAATTCTTTTTCTACTCATACTCACATAATTAACAGTCGTACGTGTAATTTGTGTGAAAATCTTTGACACTGAGTTTGCAAATTTGAATATTCGACAGATCAGCGAAGCCCCGAACGGCAGGCAACCCAAACTACTGCAACGTCGTTCTGGAAGCATTCGATACCCATTAAGGGGTAATTCAAGCTCCTCATTCCCAGCACTCATACCGAAGATCGTGCGAGGTTTGCTAGTACCATTGGTTCCTAGATTTAAGGTGAAATGAAAGTCACGTGACCTCGATATGACTTACACTTGGAATTTTCAAACGCTATTTTCTCAGCCAAAACACATTCGATTAATGTGAAATTGATATCAGTGACGTAGAAAAACTGAACGAAGGGCCTGCCAATCGTGGATTTTCGAATATCGAAAGACATAATCAGAATTTTGTGTAACAATATTGTTCCGTAACCTAAGGAGGTGCTGCCCCTCGTGGAGAGAGGCGGCACTTCCTTGGATTGCGGAACAATATCGTTAAAAAACTGTTATTACGTCTCGCTTTTCGAAAATCCACGATTGGCAGGCCCTTCATTCAGTTTTTCTACGTCACTGATATCAATTTCACATCAATCGAATGTGTTTTGGCTGAGAAAATAGCGTTTGAAAATTCCAAGTGTAAATCATATCGAGGTCACGTGACTTTCATTTCACCTTAATTCCTTGCAAGAAAGGATAACAGATTCATCAACGATTCGACATTGGTTTAGAAATAGGTTAGATTAGAGTCGAACAGGAGCACAAAATATGTGCGATTTGATTGATCGATGAGTATAGAGACGCTTTTTGTAATCCAATGACCCCAGCATTCGATATTCGATGTCGTTAATCTTATCCTCATGGCAACAGACATTTTCCTCGGTGTTTCACTGACTCAAACCGATCTTATCTGAAGATCGCGGTTTCCTGACGATATTCGCAACACCAAGACAAGAATATGGTATTTTTTCCAATCTTCCTGTAGTCGTTGAGTCACTTTACACTAGTTTTCGTACTTTCCTCCTTCTCGATGGGCTTATCGACGTTTCTTGGAAATTACACAACGAATCGAGGCGTCGACCGGGTGATGGGATTGAAGCGCAGTAATCACGTTCCAAAATGATTGTTCCTCATTACCTTGGGTACGAATCACCGAGATTTGGGACCAGTCAAAAATTATCTGACACGATCGATTCAATGTCCTTCAAGCTAGCATATCAACCATCGACTGCAACTGGAAACAGCATCCGGCAGAATGCTCGGATCGTGAGCTCGCTATCATATGCCTCACATCTTCTCTATGATCTCCAACATTGTCACAGTAATCGATATATGGAAAATAATTCGTTTTACGAAAGTGACGAGTATCATTTGTGGTGGGGATTTTCTTTGTATGGTCAAAAGATGCCGAGGAACTCAGCTGAGCGTTCCCGGCTCATGAACAATCGCTTGGAGACCGTAAACGAACTCGGTTTCCGACCACGGTTGCGAGATAGTGTTAGAGAGTGAAGAAATTGCGGACGAGTCGCAGACATCCAGTTGAAATGTATCGCCGAGACTGTGAATAAACATGAAGGGCACGGTGCTGATGTGGAATCTGTTCCTGGTCGTATCTAGGATCGATAGAGGTGAGCCTTGATGAGCAAGTCAGGTTTTAGCTGATTCGACAATTCTTTCTTTCGTTTCTCCAAAGGTGTCACAACAGACCCACAGATTTTTCCGGAAGGGCACTTGTTCCATATACAATGTTGGATTGACGGCGAGACTTATTTCTCCGTACCAAAACTAACTGGAATGGCGAGTATTTAGTTATCGGATTCGTCACAATGATGATGTGAGTGGGACGATAAATATCAATTCCGACTTACAGATCGATCAACCGAAATACAACATATCAAAATTCTTCAATTCTCAACACTACATATTGAGTATGGAAAAATCGACAAAGAAAGAGTTCGCTTGGTACGGTTGCACGGGAAAGGGTACCGAGATAGTCAACGATGAGCAAAAAATCAACCACACAGAGACAGATATCCACTGGTTTTACGTCCACGTGATCTGTGAGTAAGGAATGCTGAGGAATAACGCGTCGAACGGTCCAACTCCGATTTTCTGACCTCACATTTTTTGTAGCCTCGGAACCATTCCATGTGTCGAATAACAACGGTAATGTGTCAGTGAAGGTAGGAGAAGGTGTGCAAATACCGTGTCGTCCAACGTCACCATCCCCGTCAAACAAGCTTGAACTTCTCCCTCCTGATGTAAGTACTGAATGTGACCAAGATTGTTTCCATAGCTGGTCCGTCAATGGCCACCCCATATATTTATCAATCAACTGACAGAGTAGACCGATACCCGAGAATCATGACGATCCGAAAATTGGCTTCATTCTGAAGAAGGCGGGCGCATTTTACAACAATAATATTTTCATGTGTGGAATGCATGGGATCGACAGAAACCGAATGTCGCCGAATTACACTCTTCAAGTTTCAGGTGATTACCATAATATTGATGAGCTGAGATCTGAGATATTTTTTCATTCATTTACGTCATTATATCAAGATCAGAAATCATGAGGCTGAGAAACCGAACGAGTGCTTCTTCTTCCATCATTTCGCTTATTCCAGTGATGCTTGAATTAAAATCATCCGTATTTCCGCTTGTCATTGCTAATACAGACCCTGAACCACTTGGAAAGCCTGTGATCACACAGGGTAGGGTGTACCAAACATTTCGAGGAAAAGATTTGAGATTAGACTGCCAAATCACCGTACCTGAAGGCGACGATATCGTCATGTACTGGAACCTTACATCGTCAGAGGTAAGTTCGACGTCAAGGTCAACATGAATGAGCTATCCTACCCAAACGTCGTGGTGCTGCACCTAATTTCAGTTATCAATTGAATCCGAAACACAAGAATTTGAGGAATTTTATTGATAATCAAGTTTCAGCGAGAGATAGTGAATCATACAACAGACACGAAGCAGGTTTCTGACAAGGAAGTGCAATGGAGATCCAAATTAACGATAAATGAAATTGGGAACATGGATGCCGGTGAATATACTTGTGTCGTAAAACGTTCTATACACGAATCTTCATCGTCGATAGAAGTCCGAGTTCAGGGTAAATAGGAGCATTATTGTCTGTTTGCAATCTCGACCTAATCGAAGCTCTCAATGAAGCTTCGCTCTATGAAATGTATTGATGGTAAAGTGCGTTTGGGTCGTCATGAATTTTCAGAGTCTGGTCACATAATTGGTGAAGTAGTTCGAGTAAATTTGAGTCAGCCCGCAACTCTGTCTTGCGACGCGGTGTGGTACGACCTGTCGAAGTTCAGCTGGAGAAAAATTAACGCTTTGGAAAATGCGAAAGATCTGGAAAGTGAAGGAGACCATATTCCTCTCAACGAAACATCCGTCAGAATGTATCTGAACTTGACGAACGTTAATCGCGACGACAATGGTACCTATGAATGCAGGGCGATGAGCGACACCGAGAATTTGACCAGTCTAGCATCTCTCATAGTCACTGAAGTGCCTGAGGTTGAAATAACCTACGTAAAACCTGTTGGAGACGATAGCATTTACCTAGAGTGGGAAATTAACGACGGGAATGACCCTGTAGTAGAGTCGTATCCTGTCGAACGACAGAGGAATGGCACAGAACGATGGGAAAAAATCCGGAAACAATTCAACCAGGACACTTCTAGCTACGTTGCAAGAGGACTCGAGAAAAGCACCGCCTATCGGTTTAGGATACGGGTGAAAAATTCCCTCGGATCTTCACAGTTTGCTGTTTCGTCATTTTATGAAACATTCGCAAAAGGTAAGCGTAGAAAATAATTCAGCTGTGTCGCAATTGATGTCCTCCGATCAATCTCCAGATCCTGAATTCACTTTGAAATTAACCGTCGATCGGATCAACGATACTGTAACCAGAATCAAGTGGACGTACCCTTCCGAATCAGAGTTCAAAAATTTGTACAATTATTGCGAAATCAATGCAACGCGCGAAGAAAAAGTGGAACGATCGGCGATGGTCCCTGTGACACAAGACAATCATACCTTCGACGATCTGGAATCTGGGATGGAATACGAATTCACCGTAAGAGCCTGTGATAATGTCACGAAGGAATGTAGCGAGAGTGCAACACAGGATAAAGGTTGGTATCGGAGATATTTCGACAAGTTAAACGGCCCAAATTAAGTGAGATATCAAAAATCTGCCACGACTCATTGTTAAAGACAGTAGCTATTCTGATCAATACTTCTTGTAGTACATCATCCGATTTATTACAGGAGTCAGTGCAGGCGTTGCGTATTCGGGTTTCGCGATTGCGTTCATTACGATCCCAATCATGGCCACAATCTTGTGCATTTGGAAGCGCCGGGATCTGGTATGTGAGCTCATACTCGTCTAGGATAAATTTTCACTCAATAAACGTGTATATCGAACATTATCCACCAGGCATCAAGAAAAAGGTTCATGGAAACGAACTTCGTGCGCTTCAAAACCGGAGCAATACGTTCTCTAGACCCGAAAAAAAACATGGCTGATCAGGCCGAGCTACTGCCTTGGGACGAAAAGTGGGAATTTCCGAAGGAGCAACTGAAACTTGGTAAAAAAAATGTTTTTGCAAAATCTTTACATCATGTTTCATACGTTTGTAACAACTCGCAGGAAAGGTACTCGGCAGTGGTGCATTCGGCATCGTGAAAAAGGGCCGGGCTATATCGATTCTTAAAAAAAATCTCGTCACCACGGTCGCAGTGAAGATGCTTCGACCGACATTCAACCTGGACCACATGACAGCTCTCTCTCGAGAGCTCAAGATCCTCGCTCACCTCGGTAAACACCTTAACGTCGTCAATCTTCTGGGTGCTTGTACCACGAAAATGTCACACGGTGAGTCCCACTGGGTTATCACAGATAACTTCCGCTTCGCGAACAATCATGGTCATCTATTACGACAGGTGAACTACTCGTGATCGTCGAATTTTGCCGCTTTGGGAACATTCGAGACTACATCCTGTCCCGCAGACAAGATTTTCTGCCCCGAGTCGACGTTCCCACCGGAAACTGCAATGCTGCTACCAACTTCGATCCGGATTATATCGATGCCAATGATAGCGGGTGAGTGCCTGTCGTGTCATCAACATGCTCATCATTGCCCCTTGAGGATAATTACTAAGATATGCCCATCCGGATATCGTGACCTGATAAGACACAAATTTGGTAAGTTACCGGCACTAGTAGCCACGGAGGGCTCCCCACTCCTCCGTGCCTCGCGTGACGTAGGGTTTATCCCCCATCAGGTCGCCTGCGGTGGAGGGAGAAGGTGGTGCGCTCGAGCCTTGCTGAGCGGGAGGCCAGCCTGTTGCGCAGCCGTGGCGGGATTTTTAAATTCAGAATCAATTTCTACCCTGTTCTTATTGGATTTTCTTCCTCTTTTATTGAATATGAGGACCTTTTTGACATTTTCAATCGTGAATGTGTCTGGATTGTGTTTAATCTGATTCACAGCATCAACACAGTGAGCTACTATGGCGATTCTATGACGAGTAGCTCCAACGACGGAACTGTCTCGATCGTGTTGAGTATGAACAACGACGAGCCGGACCAGTGCGCGACGTACGTGGGTGACTTCACGGACAAGGATTTGAAGCCGATAAACACTAGAGACTTGTTGAGTTGGGGTTGGCAGGTTTCGAGAGGCATGAAGTACCTCAGCTCCAAGAGGGTACGCGAAAATTCGAGTCGCTAAAATCAGCGGAGTTGGAGAATGCCATTGACTCTGTGTTTCAGGTGGTGCACGGGGATCTGGCAGCGAGGAACATCCTTCTCGCGGACTGCAATGTTGTCAAAATCTGTGACTTTGGGCTGGCCAAGTCTCTCTACGAAAGCGACACGTACAAGAAGAAAGTGTGCGGCCCTCTCCCGGTAAAGTGGATGGCGATCGAATCCATCAGGGATCGACTCTTCTCCGTAAAATCCGATGTCTGGTCGTTCGGCGTCGTTCTGTGGGAATTTTTCAGCCTGGCCGAGGCTCCCTACCCTGGGATCGAGAGCAAGAATGTCTACCAAAAATTGATCAACGGTTTCCGCATGGAACAGCCAAAATACGCGTCCGAAGACACGTGAGTATCGTGCGATCACCCTAATCTTGTCCGTTTAGAAAAAATATCACTTTCGGCCTCAATCCCAGGTACGAGATGATGCTGAGCTGCTGGAATGCGGAGCCCTCGAAGAGACCATCGTTCGACGAGCTCGAAGAGTCTATCGAAGGTCTACTGGACGAAAACGTGAAGTCGGTAAGTCTCGCATGATTTCTGATCGTCTGATGCTGTTCAGTTGCATTCATTCTTCGCAAATTGTTCAACGTTTCAGGATTACATGAAATTGGATGCTCCATTTGCTAAGCTGAATGCCAAAGAATTGGCAGAGGGAAAAACAGACTATTTCACGATGGAACCTTCACAATCCACGACAAGTCTGACAGAGTCCGAAAAGGACCAGTTGGATGTTCAATAGTCATGACCAGACGGTTTTCTATGTGATCGTGACCACTCGAAGTTGTCAGCTCTACAACAATTTTTAATGGTCCAATTGATACTATCACAATGGCCTAGCATGTTAATTGTCATATGAATAACAGAGAATCTATATTTTCGAGAAATGGTTAAACTGAAATCCTTTTCGAACGCTTGACAGGAATTATTATTCCGGATTATTGAACATACATACATGTAAAACGTTGGTTTGTCTCTTATCTTACC
The DNA here is from genome assembly GCA_018420115.1 of Euura saliciscinereae. NCBI lineage: Eukaryota > Metazoa > Arthropoda > Insecta > Hymenoptera > Tenthredinidae > Euura > Euura saliciscinereae. Next base: position 10,651 of record JAFFZH010014723.1, read on the forward strand.
GCGAGGAAACCTCAAACCACCGCAGTTTGATATCACAGTGAAAGACTTATATTCCAAAGACTCGCTTGCAAAGAAATAACAATATTGAGCTCTGAAAGTTGATTTGAAGGTGATATTCCATTTTATTCTGAAGAACAGAACATTCATAATAACATCCTATCATTTTCACGTATAGCTGTTTATTCCGTATCAAAAACTGGATAGTATGCTCCACCATAAAGACTTTTATCTGGTGCGGTTCGTTTTGATTGAAGAATGTTCAAGTCGAATCAGAAGATTAGAAACATCGGAAGCTTCGATGAAATAACGAGAAAAATAAACAGACCACTTCGTGTTTATTCTCCTATCTTCTACCATGAAAGTTCCATTTTCCGGATCAACTTTATCGTCCTTTTATCAAGATGAAATTGATAGGATTGATTATCACGCACAGTGAACATGGTGTAACGACATCGTTACATCAGCGTGGGGCTTTCCCGTCGGTAACCGAGATAGAGGAGTGAAAATATCCTTTTGTGTGGTCGCTGATATCACGTCTGAAAATATTTCGTCGCGTCAGGAAAGCGGATGTTGAACAGGATCCCTACCATATGAAGAAATTTCCCGTCTTACATCATTCATCAGGGCGTTGGCCGGCAGACTGACATTCACGACGAATCATTAAACTATCCAACAAACCATTGTTAGAATTTTAATTACAATTGTTGGATTTCGAGTGGATCTTGTATTGCAATCTACATCTGCCAGTACTGATCATTCACAGAACAGGGAGTCCTGTTATCTAATAGGATGTGACACTGTCAATGGGACGCAACAGTCGACTAGAGTATTGCACATGAAAAAAGACTATTTGACGTTGTTTGCATGAATTGTTCAGGTAGTCAGGTGGTACGCGACCCTATAACGTACGAATATTTTGAAACTTGATAAGTTTGTTCCGTAGTGGGGGATTCGCAGTATCGTCTGGAATGATGTCGCAATCCAGAACCGTTTGTCCCCTCGGCTGGTGAACACAACCGTCCAGGAAACGTGGATGGACTCGCACGTCTGACCGCAGTAGTGTGACAGTTGAGGAGTTGCCAAGGCATATCCCTGAAGTTGAACGGATCATGTGAAAAGCTATCGGCGCAACAAGATGAGAGGCACGGTGTCAGCGTGTGTTCTGGCCATCGTCATCCTCGCCCTGGGTCAAGGTGGGTACAATTTTCAGCCCAAGTTCAAGTTCAAGAGACGAACGCAAGTTGTAACGTCATTATTCAAATGCTGTCTGACAGGTGGCAGCGCTGAAAAGCCACAGATATCTCCGTCGGGAGCTTCGCCCATCCAAGTGGGAGGCTTCATCCGCATAACATGTAGGAGTAGAGGCGAAGTGAATTTTTCAGTCCAGAAATTAACGGGAAAGGTGGGTATCAGTGCTATGTGCTGTATTAATTCACTGATGTCAGTTAACGAATGAATGAGAATTCGTAGGCCACCCACTCGTCATATAAATCATCATTCGACAACGGAACTGGCGTCCACGAGTTCGTATTCAAATATCTAAAGGCACCGGACACTGGGTGGTACGCCTGTGCGGAAAAGGGTGTTGAGATCCGGAATGATGAGCAGACTACGGAACATCCGGATAACAAAATCAGTTGGACTTACGTTTACGTGAATTGTGAGTACGATGCGAGGCAGGCGTTAAATGATTTTTAGAAATAACCCGAATGATATGGCTGAATAACTCAAGATTTGAGTGACACATCAATTCCGTGGATTCAGGTAATTCGCTGTTAATTCCAGTTTTTCCCCTCTCGAGTTCAACGTTGCTCGTATGTCTGAATTCATACCTCCATTACGAGACGATCTTTTGACCTAAGAATTTTCTTCTTAGCTTCAGAACCATTCGCTGTGATGAATGCCAATGAGGATATACCAGTAGTGGCAGGAAGGAGTGTCGTCATACCTTGTCGTCCAACGTCGCCAGACTTGAAAGTGAGGCTTGAAATAATTAATCCAGCTGTAAGTACATGTGACAGATTGAATTGATATCAAACCCAATTTGCTCTGTTCTTTGTGGGCGGATGTATGTTTGATCGATGAAGGAATCAATTCACAGAAAAGGTTACCACCGGAGAATAAGTATGACCCGAGAATTGGATTCACTATCAGACAAGCGAACCTCTCATACAATGATCACCTTTTCTCGTGTAAAGTTAAAGGACACGAAGAAGACATGTCGCCGATGTACACTTTGAAAGTCACAGGTGAATATCAGAATCCTCATAATCCCGAATCTGGTAATACTGCATCTGGTCTCTGTCTCTTTGCTGTGACGCCGTGACTCACAACGTTTAAATCTCGTGTTTCTGCTGATACAGACCCCGAGACACCTAGAAAGCCTGAGATCACACAGGGTACGCTATTTCACACAATCCTGGGAGACAACCTGGTGATAGACTGCCAAACCGATGCCCCGAAAGGTGACGATATCACTCTGTACTGGAAACTCCCATCTGCAGTAGAAGGTTCAACGTCAACATTAGTGAGTAGACATCACACTTTCTTGGACTCATATGTGGATGAGAGATTCTCACATTTGAATAGCTATCCTTATCAGACGACTGACTCCGGATTCGGTTGTTCGTGGATCTTGGTAACATTGTGTGCAAGAGGAAGCTGAATTGACGAAGAGCAAACTCCACGTTCGAATCTTCTCATCACTTCTTTCAATTGTCAAATTCATCATGAATGAGATTCGATCTTGAGGTTGCAGAAATATAATTGAGGATCAAATTACAGCAGCAGAGAATAACTAACGAGACGGAGCACGAGGTCATAAGTCATCGCGTGATATGGAAATCCAAATTGACAGTCAGGGAGGCCGAGAGAAGTGATCGTGGTCAATATACCTGTGTCGCAAAAGGTTTCTTACAAGAATCTTCGTCATTTGTAGAAATCCAAATTTGGGGTAAGGAACGGAATTCATTCCAATCACTTTCCTCTTCTTTGCATCTGGACCATGCTTGCTGATGAATCATCATTCCTGAAATAAGGGCTTGTTGTTAAAGTGGTCCAACACAATATATACTGTCTGAATCAACATCCCCAACTGATATCCAATGTATTGTTCACCACGTATTTTCAGAGCCCGGTAACATGACTGGAGGAAACGCAACTCGTGTCAATTTTGGTAGACCGGCAGTTTTATCGTGTTCCGTGGACGGGTATTCTCTGTCGAACTTCACCTGGCCAGACATCGACACTTCGGAAAGTGGCGAACGTTCGAAGACTACAGAAAGCCATTCTGTTTCGTCCACCGCATCCGTGATGTACCTGAACTTCAAGAGCGTTACTCGCGGGGACAACGGGACCTATGAGTGCGGGGCGACGGACTACAACGGCACTTTGAGCAATCAAACGTCCCTCATCGTCACCGAAGTGCCTGAAGTAACGATAGACTTGGTGATGTCCGAAGGAAACGATACTGTCTACCTCCACTGGAGACTCTACGACGGAAACGAACCTCTGACGGCGTATCACATACAGCAGAGGAAACGAGGGACGGAGGAGTGGAAGAACTGCTCGGGGAAGATCAACGAGACCCTTTTTAGTTACGTTGCCGAAAAATTGGAGAACAACACCGAATACGAGTTCAGAATAACCGCCGAGAATGCTATCGGGGTTTCGAATACTTCTTATTCTGGAATGATCAGGACATTGGAAAGAGGTTAGCCAAAAAGTACTTGGAATCGAGTCGATATTCACAGATCCCTTCGTCCTTACAGGCGTCGATACCGAGTTCGTCGCCGAAGTGACGGTCAAGCGATTGTCCGACACTAAGATAAAAGTTTTCTGGACATCACCGGAGGGAGTTATACGAGATCGATTCCACTACTACCAATTATTGGCCAAGTATGGAAACGACATAAGGAAGTCTACCGACCTCTATCTCGACGTGACGACTTACATTTTTCACGATCTTCGAAGTGGGAGTGAATACCTCGTCGAATTGCAAGCTTGCAACAAGTACACCGGGAAGTGCGTCTCTAGCCACCCCCCAAAAACCAGAGGTATTGAACCTACTTTTATCAGTTGAGGTGATTAGATGCTGGAACTCAGATTCGTTTACGTTATTGATTTCAGGTATAGGATACACGATCGCAGCGTATTCGGGTTTCATCCTCGCTTTCCCCATGTTCATCATCATGGGTATCTTGATTTACAGAAGGAAACGACGTCAGAGAGCATGGGAGAAGGATTGTCGTCTGGCAGACTTGAAGTCTAGGAATGATTAGTATTTTCGGATGTTTAGTGACTATATTTAAGTTTATTTTTCAGTATCCGCAAACCACTCTCAATTACGTGAGTCATTTCAGTTCAGTTTGTCAAACGCAATCTCCTTGATACTGATGGACGTCAGTAAAGTGACTGTTTCTATGAGGAAATAAACCAACTGCCATTGTGTGATGTTCTTTTAGTGATTTTATATTCGTTTTTTTGTTTTTTTTTTCCTCAAGATTATTATCGTTCCATGCTGCCACTCTTATTTCTAGGTGTTTGTGAAATTCTCATCGTTATTACAATAAGTAGTGAAGATGTATAGAAGAATTCACCCATTTTTCATTCTGTATTAGGATCAAAATAGATTATTATTATTATTATTATTATTATGAATTTTGAAAATAAATTACCCATCCTTGATGCACTATCAGTTGTAATAGGGGGGTAAACACCATTGGACTGATTTGTGGGAATTTTTTTAACAAAAAATGGTTACGATTATCATCTTATACATGAAACAATATGATTCGGAAGAAAATAATTCTACATCAATAATTTGTTTTTTTTTCCATGTGTGAATGATAAATTGAGGTGAAGAGTTTCAAATTGGTATAAAACCGCTGCAGGTTAATGCAGTTTGTCAATTTGTTTTGCGCTCAATTATTATTCATTGACCTCTCATGAAAATAAAGTTTCCACAGGACATATCGATAGCCTAACTGACTGTAAACGTTGATTATAGAAGAGTCAGAATTGATTAACTTGATGATTGATTTCGATGATATAACAAAAAAAAAAAAAATGAAAAAATACTTCAATCTACGTACGATAAGACATACTATGATCGCACCGTTGTTACCGGCGGAGCCGACGACCAACCTCGGCACTCGACACAACCAGTGACCGTTCGAGCATCGTACGTCCAATGACGTCATCATCCATTATCATTGAAAAAAGGAAACTTATGTGACATGATATGTGTCCGTATACGCGTTGTTCGTATGACACAGTGTTTGTTCTAGTATCCCAATGAGGGAATTAAGTCATAATAAATTATAGTATACTTACATCGCACCATTTTTATAAATAAAATTAATTAATATTGAGCAGTAGATGTGTAGCGAATGTAACTGAAACACCGATTAAAAGTCTTTAGAATACCGCGGTTCGAAGTTATCACTAGACACGTCTGAAATTTATACAAAATCTTCTACTATTACTATGACATTCACAATAACGACAGAAACAGAGCCTGTTTCTTCTTCTTCTTCTTCTTATTCTTATTCTTCTTATATTATTCTTATGCTTCTTCTTCTTCTTCTTCTTCTCCTTCTTCTTATTTTGCTTCTTCTTCGTATTCTTCTTCTTCTAATTCTTCTTCTTCTTATTCTTCTTCTTCTTATTCCTCTTCTTATTCT
>JAFFZH010014723.1:16344-26996 GCA_018420115.1 Euura saliciscinereae
ATTCTTCTTCTTCTTATTCTTCTTCTTCTTATTCCTCTTCTTATTCTTCTTCTTCTTCTTCTCCTACTCCTCCTTTTTATTCTTCTTCTTGTTCCTCGTTTATGCCTATCTCATTTCTAATAACCGATGGCAATGGGAGTTTCCTCGGAAGCTATTGAAACGTATCGAACTGCTTTTTCTCTTATCTTGCGAAACTTGTGGTCAACCGATGAGAATCTGTTGCAGGCTCTCAATTTCACATCCATATAATGCCTCGTTTACTACGAAAGCATGATCGTTATCTAACACTGTGAAGAACGAGAGATATGGCACGTAACACCGTCAATTCACGTAGTCAATGAATTTATAACAATTTCACAAATTTAAACAGTTCCCTGTCAATCAATATTCCCAGCTTATCGAGTTCCGCGTGAAGCAGAGATGATTTGGTTGACCAATGATGACGTCGACAATTTCAGAATGAATAAATTCTTCCACATAGTCAAGGATATGTACTTCGAACTCAGCAGATAAGACCGCAAGTCGTTGAATGGTTCAATTTTGTGTAATAATATTTCATTTTCAATCCGACAGATGAATGAAATACAAAACCTTTTGAAATGATCAATTTATCGGTATTGTCATTCCAGGGAAATGAATCATTGTGAAGCGGGAAGTGATCAGACGTATTGCTGAGAATTTCTTCAGAAATTTTCTTCCTCACTTCCTTATACTTCCTTAGAAATTCCCTCTGACACTGCAAAGATATTTCATTCATAAGAACGCGATGATTCTAAGTAAACAGCCGGATAATTTTCACAACAAAATTAATCCCACGCGGCAACTTTGACAGATTTCATCAATGTCGAAACTTTTACTCGATGAACGTGTTGGTTGATCTTCCGGAAGATTTGTGCCGATCGATTTCTAGTCATTATTGATTGTATCGATGGAGTTAAATTCATCGGGCTGGTGATCATTTCTCATATCACAATGGATGATAGCACGATCAGCAATTACAAAAGTGATGAACAGTGTACTTGAATTTCTTTGATCATCACTCAAGTACTGCATGATGGAATTTGATGGACAAAAAGGAAGAAAATAGCCATCAACTAATTGATCAGTGAATCATTGAAATCGTCCCATTTAATGAGGATAGTACAAGTAGTACAAGCTTCTTGCACCCACGATTCCAACAACCGATTGAATACTTTCCTCACTTGAAATTGTACAATTTGAAATTACCGAGTATCGCGATATACCAACGGAAAAATAAAACGGTTGGAAAACGGTTGGCAACCAAGAATCCAATTTCTCAACCAGGAAAACGCCTGTGCTTTGCTCGGACTTCCCAGTAGGCTAACAATACATTCACTACGAGAAGCCTTCGAAAGAAACGTGACTGTGGTCACTGTGGCATCTGGAAGCATGCGCGGTACTCTCATTTCAAATACCAGATCCGATGGGAAAGAAGGACCAGAAAGTGCTCGACCACCGACTGTGAACGTTGTGGAAAATTGGTTGTGATAGTTGATTAGTCAGTGAATCACACAGTGAGAAAAAACTATCAGAATGTTCGTGAAGATATCCTCGCTTGTCGTCTGCCTCGTATTGATTCAATCGACTCTCAATGCTGCTGGTAAGTGATAAGTGAAAATGATCCGGATTTATGATCCCGAATATCCGAATCGATTTCAATATCTGATGGACAAAATCATCCCTTTGATCGTTTTACTTGATCGACATCGACCTTTGTTCCATTTTCGAAGTCTTTGGTTCTATAAATATGAATTAAGTAGCTGATTATACAAATATATTGATATTATTTTCTAATGAAATCACGAATTATATGAACTATACATGATGAAGACACGAATCTGCATCTTTGATGAATAACAAGAACTGATTAGTTGTCATAGACGAGTACCGACCGTGACTCATGGTCAGTCCGAACTGTGAAGGTGACCATAAAACACTTTATTCGGCTGCCGTCTAACTAATCAGTTCTTGATTGTCGCGATGCTACAGTCACGAAGAAATCGTTTCAATGACCTTTGTCAAATTGTTCAACCCCTTGAATTTTATTGATGAGCTGGCGAGAGTCTTTCCTCATACCAATTAGTCAGATATTAAAATTACCGCATATCATATGAGGTCATGTCCGTTTCACGTACGAGGAAAGACTCTCACCACATCTTGAGGGTTTCGCAACTTCCGTTGCTAATTCGAGACCACGTCGACTGTTACGTGTTCGAATATGCGTATCATAAAAGCGTATTTTTCCTCATCATTAACGGAAGAATAATTTTCACACTGATCGACATCAATCATTTATCATCAGCTTCAGCACCGGACACAGAGGACGAAAATCTGTCCATAACCCCCAATGGAGGAGACGTGTACGAGGGTTCTAAAGTCAGCAGGGAGTGTCACTACGCCAATGCCATGGCGGATCAGGAATGGTGGACCAGGAACGGAAAGAACTTTACGAAGGGAAAAAATTTGGTCTTTGAGAAGGTCACGAGTGAAGATAGCGGGATATACACCTGCAACGCGAAGCTGGAAGGGGGAAGGACAATCTCTAAAAAGATCGAGATAAGAGTCACAGGTAATGCGAGGAACAATTCTCTTTCGTTCTATCCCAAACCGAAAATTTTTCAATCATCATTATCTCCGCCTGTTTTTCAGTGCCCAAAATCACGCCGGTGAAGGTTGACTACATCGTGAAGGTCGGGGGAAACGTGACCTTGTCCTGCCTCGTCAACAAGACATCATCCAAGAATTACGCCTGGTGGAAGGTCGACGGGTCGAAACTGGGTTCTGTGCCATCGAACCACAACGAAACTCACTATTCCCTGGAACTACACCTGAAAAATGTCAGTCGAAACGACAACGGGACTTATGTCTGCGAGGCTGAAATCGGCGGCAGGATAATCAAGAACACGACCCACCTCCGGGTCCTCGAGAGACCCGAAATCTCCAAATTCGATGTTAGACCCGTTGCAGCGGGAAAGGTTCGCCTGAACTGGACGCTGTTTGACGGAAATTCTCCGGTGACGGAGTACACCGTCTTCTTCAGGGCCGAAGGACACGAACGTTACGCCTCCCCGAAGAAGGTGAACGTCAGCAATTGCACCGTCTGCAGCTTCGACTTGGAGTCAGACAACCTCAAGAAACACAAGAGCTGTCAATTCACAATCTCCACCTGGAATTCCGAGGGCAATTCGACCATCATCGAGTCCAGAGTGGTCAACATGTCCATGATAGGTGAGAGTGATTATTTTTTCGCGAGTGGTCCATGACTGACCATAAATTTCATTTCCATATCCCGTAGACACGATTCCGATGGATTTCGACACATCAACGAGCGCTCGCTCGATAACGATAAACTGGTCTATCGAGAACCTGAAGCCGAATTCGTCCTACCATTACAGCATAAATGTGACCGATTCTCGTAAACCAGGGAGCGTGAGGTCGTACAACTCGACCGATAAGGCGACACGTTACGTGATTGAAAAGCTCGAACCCCTTACGACGTACGTGATCAAGGTGCAAGGATGTATCGATGATAAGGGTTACAGGTGCACAGGATGGACTGAGCGGAATGTCACCACACAGCCGAAGAATGGTGGCTCTTCGGTATCACGTTCGACCGAGGAATTAAGTCTGATAACGCTTACGACGATGGTTTCGATGTTCTTGTTCAAGTATGATGACGTCAGGAGCTTTTTATCCTTCTAGGGAATTAGGAGGTGGAATCATATGACTTGATAAAAAAAATGGTAGAAATTTAGCTAAAATATCCAATATCGAATGAGGACTGTCACAAAAGTTACAGATTCACTGTTTTGTAGACGGATCTAGTGTAAGTTAGTATTGATAAGCTGTAATTGATGAGGAAAATGTAGGATAAGAAATTTTTTTTTAGACTGTAGTATAAATTCTTATTGTTTTTTTTTTTAACTGATCCTCATCGATGTAAAAAACGACCGGTTGACGTCTGATATTCATAAACGACACATCTGTCATCTAAGAATATTTTCAGGCTTGATAATTCTGAGACACGGTACAAATATGGTGTCGCTGTGTTTCCTGGAGACGATAAAACCGTAGTTTAATCTTTCCTCACTCTTATTTCCTGTTCTTGCGGTTTTTTTCTGATCAGAATAATTAAATTCTCATAATTCTTACACTCAGAATTCAATTTCTTAATTTCTGCCCCATTATTTTCTTTCCTTGTCGGGTGTTGATCAATGTCACGAATTTGGCTTCTGCACAGTGAAACAAAAAAAAACTGCTTCATTCAATTAATTATCGTCATTTTTTTTTCGTATAATCAAATTAATATGATTCAGAAGAGTCGAGTCAATTCTACTTGAACAAATTTCCTAAGTTGAACAAAATAAGGATTCGAAAAATCGATTGAATGAATGTCTGATATTCTTTGTGAAGCTAGAATAAAAATTATGAATCAATTTGAACAAAATGATTGAATGCAATGATCGCAAGTCCCTGAAAATCATCCAGTTTTCATGTCTAATGAAGAATTAGAATCGACAGACTCTTGTACATCAGTTTTCAGCAAGATTGGATGGTTTTCGAAGCTCTTTCCTTCTTCAGCCAGTCTTTTCCCCACTTCTTATCGACAGTCTCTGATCATTCGTTTATCACCGAATTATCTTATCAATTAATACGAGAATACTTGAGAATAAGAAATCACAAATGATTCCAACAAAACGAGGTAAGCTGATAAATTGTTACACATTTTTTAATAGCCTGCGTAGTGAGAATGGCTCGAATGCATGTTTCCACACAAACCGCAGCATACCATCACAATCTATGTGTCAAGTCAGCTGTGGTTGGTTCATATTGTCCGGCGGATTTGGAACTTTTCTTGTATCGGACATTACCGAACGTGCGTTACGACCGCAGCCGTTGCTAACGTCAAGAAATAACTATTTCTTTTTCTACCAGTGGTAAGGGGATTAAAAACCTGGTGAAATATGATGAAGATTCTGACGCGTCTTGCTTTTTTCGGATTATTCTGTGTCATCACAGGTAAAAGTGGTGAGGTGGTAAAAAAAGAAGTAGAACAATTCTGTGATTTGTTGCTAATACTTTATCAATACTATGACGAACTTTATAGTTCTAGCAAAGAAATCTCAATCTTTGATGATAGTTTGACCTAATATTCGTATACATGTGTCTTTTATTCTGAATCGAAACTGAAATTTGAACCAAAAAAAATTGCACTCGCCACATCGACTTGACTCGGTACTAATGGAGATGCGAATATTTCGTTCTTTAGAGTTTTTTCTTATTCAAGAATACTGAATACATAACAATATTTCACGTGTCTAATGGCATAAGGTCGTAAGCGTCATTTCGATTTTTTTATCTCTCACGATTTCTTTAAATTGCTGTAAAAACTCGTAAAACGCAAACATAAATTGAAAGAACGACCATTCAAAAAAATTCGATGAAAAATATTAGTAGTTAAAAGCAGAAGGTCGTAAGCGCCCAACTTACGCCCTTTTGCACTTACATTTTGCGATCTCGTAATTTCAATTGATACGTTTCGAACGTTTTCAGAGTGATTGGCGTGAAAAAAAAATTTCACGACTTTATGCCATTATAAACAGCAAAACGTCGTATAATGGCGCTTACGTCCTTATGTCATTAGACACGCGATATACGTTACCAATGTTTTGTTCATCGCCTACGTTAAGTTATCGACGTGGTAGGGGGTCTCCCGATGTGTATAAATACGACGGATTGGACGAATTCTAACCAGACACAAAGTAAGTGGCTACCTTCAACATGAACAAGATCGTCTGTCTTCTCGTCGCCTCATTGGTGTGCGTGGGTGTTGCCAGCGGTAAGTTACAGACCAATAGCACATGCTCGAACGTTCTATTTTCCAATACAATGAAACCTCACTTATACTTATTTCAATCGGGTACGCTCCAAAATACGTAGGGGAGAGTGGTTCTGAGTCGGCCCAGTAAGCCTTTTGTCCGAAAACGGAAGGAAAATCGAATTTTATAGCACTACTAAGAGTTTAGCTGCGTACGGGGATCGTTTGCCTATAATTCTCTGTCATTTAGGGAGGTGCAGTGTGGCTTTTGTAGTCGCAATGCAGTGCACAGTGAAACACTGCATTTTGATCGTTCATCGAAATGGTGTTCCTGAGTCGGCACCCCCCTGGTCTTGAGTCGGCACCCCATTTTTTTTCGCTCGAATGCAGAAAAAATCGCAGATTCTCCAGGTCGAAACAGGAAATGGACGGATTTAAACCATTCAGAAGAATAAAACATGCATTTTTTGTCAAATTTTATATGGAAACATTTCTCAGGTACACAAATTTTAGGTATATGGAAAAATTTCTGAGGTACATTGTTGAAAATGGGAAAACATAGGTATTACTTTTGAATTAAATGGAAGAAGTTAGTTGAAAAAAGGATGATCATTCGCTATCGTTGTCAGATTCGTAATACGTAGGGCGTACTGCAATGTCGAGCGTGTAACTTGAAATTCTCTACGTCCCATGACTATAAATGCACAAAAAACAGCTGATACAATGCAAAAAAGCGACAAGATCAAAATGATACAATGCAAAAAAGCGACAAGATAAAAAAAGTTGGTGCCGCCTCAGGACCACCTATTTAGTGCCGACTCAAGACCACTACGACTTTCTACACGTTTCGCGTGATTTCGCACGCGAACAAATCCGAATGGAAAATCGGTATAACCAATAAATTACAACATTGAAATGAAGAATCCAGCGCACTCACTGATTTTTAATTTCGGAAATATTTACATACCTGTAGCTGCTTTAGAATAAATCACGAAAATGAAATTCTGTCAAACGCGAAAAATATAAACGCGCTCACGCCGCGCAGCACAATCCAAACTAACAACTGCAAGCGTAATTTACGTCAGTGTTTACCAACACGTCAGACGACAAAATATTTCCACCAACACGTGCGCGATCTCTGAGAAACAGCATGGTGCCGGCTCAACCCACAGTGCCAACTCAGGACCACTCTCCCCTACATATAAGTGAGAATAACGTAAAAAAAAAAACTAATCGAGAGTCAAGTGGTTCGATAGCTTCCACGTCAGCATTGCAATTATTCACACACATCATCAGCAGGTGAAAAAAAGCTGTTCTGTAGATAAACGTAGAAATATTTTTGCATCAAGGAGTAAAATATTCTCGATACAACAAGGATACAATATTCAAACTGAGAATATTTGAATTATTGATTTCGATTCCAACAGCCAAACTGGAACTCATGGACGTATATCGAAAGCAATCAATTTTTCAAGTATTGTGTCACGAAATATTTAACAGCACACTTAACATTTTGTAGCACGTATGTTCTGCAAATGGTAAGATTCATTGCATCGTTAAAAATAAAAACTATGCATACGTCATCACGATATAGATAAAATGTGTTTTTTCAACGTTATGCTCTTTGTTTGGAACCATTTTATTCTCTACATTTTATGCCACACGGAATGTTCAAACCATTTTCAACATGTATTCGTCGAGTATTGTCATGATATCCTGATTCTTGTTTCAGGAGTCAACCCAACCCAGGCTACCATCAAAAGTGAGTTAAAGATACAGAGATTTTCGATACTGACAGATATTCACTTGTTGTTCGAATTTAGCTCAAGCGAGTCGAGCACCGCGGAATGACGACTTAATCACAGTCCTCTTTATTTAAATTTCAGATAACATAAGAAATGTCACTACCCAACTGTCAATAATTGCGAATCGTGTTAGACAGTTGTCCCCCAGTAAGTTCAAAACAGTATCACCCAATGAAGATATTCAAGTCATAGCTACTAAGGCATGCGTCAAATATTCACAAAGTACAATAGTGTCATGACGTACCTATTTTATCTTGTAGGTAAAAATTCCCCGCTGACCGACGCAGACGCTGGTAAGTGATAAGTGGATACACTTACTTGATCAATTTATACGTCTACCAAAACGCTCGAATTATCTTTGTCTCCGTATTCTGGAAAATCATTCCGTTTAATATTCAGGACCTCTCTATTTCTACTTCAGATGCTTTGACGGAAGCCGGAACCAATCTAGAAAACGCTGTAGCTGATATCCTACGGGGTAACGGGAGTGAGTTGAAGACGACTTTTACCCTTTGAAAATGTTTTTGTGATCTACTGTTCGCTTCACATATCAGGGTGAAGTCGAGAAATTGTTTTAATTGACCGAGATTTTCTATTTTGATTCTTCATATTTCATTATTTTTTTTCACTTATTGCCATTATATCATGCGTCAATTGGTGAATATCCACTCTGTCATGATACGCCTATTTTATTTTCAGCAACCAAATCAGCAATTGCTCTCGGATTCGCAGGTAAGTGACACTGATTCGAAAAAATACATCAAGCCTAGCTTGATTTTCATCCAGCTGTTGTTAGAACTAAGTGAGAGTCGAAGACGACTTTATTATAACCTCTGTATTCCAATCTCAGATTCTGTCGACCCAGTAAAAGACAAACTGATAGCCCATACGAAAAAAATTGGACCGAGAGTCGGATGTGAGTTGAAGACGATTGTGCCAATCTAGAATATATCGCGCCTCAATTAACACTTGAAAATTGTCTAAATCATTGAGGTATCTTTTAATTTCCAGATACCAGCGATCGGATCAAAGGTCTTGTGACCGAACTTACTGAATCATTCCGCGACATCGAGAACCAAGTCGTTGCGATTTTGGATACTGCATTCGCGGTTGCCCCTAGTAAGCCTCCAGTTAGGGAAACGTATTTGATACTCAACATTCGATCCCTGATTTCAATTTTACCACCAGTTTAGTACTGCTAGACTACGATCCTGAATATTTTGACTTTTTATATTATTTCCAACATCAACTCAAATATGATGATTTCTTAAATTATACTTTCAATGTGTTCTGGTAATTGCTATTGAATTGTAATTTCACTTAGGAAGATCTCGAAGATTGACAGGTATGGCTCCAGAATATCCAGAATCCCATGCCAGTCCAGCTGAACCGAAGCAGCGGAATAGACTATTGGTGAGTGTCATCGACAGTATCACCTGATACGAAGATGCTGAATATATTTATTCACTAATTTTGGTGAATCTATTCGCAGGCCACTTCTTAGCAGCTATCGCGGAGCGGAATATTCGGAACCAGTTGTGCCAATCTGAAGAACTTTTTGTGGAAGAACGTAAATCATCTGCTGGACGAGAGACTACCACTTTCTTCCAGGACGTCTTCCGATTAATTAATGAATATGTATATGTATACCAGTGAGAATATTGTAAAGCTGCATAAGATTGTGAGCAATAAAAATCAAATTCGAAAATATTCATTCGCTTACGACGCCCAAAAGCATCGTACAATTATTATTTCATTACTGTAAATACCAAATGGTGAAAATCTCGAATTTAATAATTGAATTATGACAGAGTATTTAATTACAAAGGGAAAAGTCCTTCTGACTTAGTACCAGGAAGAAGTCGTTGTCGAGTTATCGTATATAACCATTACGAGTTAGCAGCTGTTCCTTATCAAATCCACATCCACACTCCTTGGTTTTACAAGCGGTTATTGTTAATCACTGCGAATCAACGACTGTTTCTCGTAGAATCCGAAAATCAAGATCCTCTCGATTCCACAAGTGGTCATTGCTAATCATTACGAATTGGCAACTGTTACTCGTGGAAGAATTCGGAAGAAACTGGACAAGTTGTAACGGTAATACAATGCCTGTTACATAGAAAATCGCCATAAGTAATAAAACTGGAACGTTCTATGCAAAATAGACAGGATAAAATCTTATAAAACATTCTAGAAGCAAAATAACGTTCTGTAAGCTAGTCGAAGGTTGTAGAAACTTCTCGACAGCGAGCGCCGCTGTCGACGCGCGTCTCGATCAAAACAAACACCGATTATTCGAAATAATAGAATATAATAGGATTAGAGACAAGCTACCTGCGCCAGACACAAGGCAGAGATAAACTCAACAAACTTCTAGACGATTCACGATTAATTATTTTGTCGTTAAAATAATAACAACCATAGAAAAGCATAGAACATTCCCGAACATTAACACGCATTCAGAAGATTCCCAAATCCGTGTAAGCGAGGCAGTCCAGGACACCTCAGTTCGGTTCAGTATTATCTGTCAGCCGCGAAAACAGTGATCAGTCAGTAAAATCTGAATCTCCTGAGTTTGGGTATAGTGACAATTAAATAATAGCATAAATTAGAGTCTTTGTTATAAATAATAGTATAAATATAAAAGGTCTAGTAAATTTATAGTTGATAATTTGTCTGGTATAATTTCTTAATTAGTAAATCTTCTTTTTTGACCTTATCTTCTTTCAATAAGTAGTACTTTCTTAGGTTTCTCAGGTCAATGAAAACAACATCGTTTACATTTTGGAGACTCTATCATTCGTATCGTTACAGTTGGAATTTAAACGGACTAAACGAATCAATCAATTAATCAATGTCTCTGACTGAGGAGAGTCACTCAATTCGAGTGTTTATTACAAACCTCAGGGAGAATTAAAATCGAAAGAAATCGAAAGAATAAATATTTATTCGAGTAAAAACATCGTTTACGTTTCGACCCCGAAGAGGGCCCTCTTCAGAACTGT
>JAFFZH010014723.1:27396-45071 GCA_018420115.1 Euura saliciscinereae
ACACCCCGGGAATGGAAAACGTACGGGACTTAGAGCGTGACTGCCGTGAGGGACGGACGTTGTCGGCCGGATTCGGAATATATATACATATAAATATTGAGCTGTTAATTGAATATTGCGGAATAAAGGTTATAAGATTATATAGTTAAAACGTTCCTGACATGCGAGATCATTGATCGTAGTCATACGTCAATTGTTAAACATTACTAATATGTATATCTACTCAAGGCGAGGACAGAGGGTCGTAAGACTCGTTGATTACGTATCAGCGATAGCTTGGCCATACGCGCATGGGCATCCGACGGCCGGCTTATACACGTTAGCACGAGGATACGCGCGGTAGTCCGGCAGTGTGTACGCGGCGCGAGAGTGTGCATCGTAAACATCACACATATACACGCGGTCCTCATACAAGATATTTAAATGCCAAAATAATACTCTTTCCATAGACGCAGAGCACGTTAAGGTGAAATGAAAGTCACGTGACCTCGATATGATTTACACTTGGAATTTTCAAACGCTATTTTCTCAGCCAAAACACACTCGATTGATGTGAAATTGATATCAGTGACGTAGAAAAACTGAACGAAGGGCCTGCCAATCGTAGATTTTCGGAAATCGAGACGTAATAACAGTTTTTTAACAATATTGTTCCGTAATCCAAGGAAGTGCCGCCTCTCTCCACGAGGGTCAGCACCTCCTTGGGTTACGGAACAATATTGTTACACAAAATTCTGATTATGTCTTTCGATATTCGAAAATCCACGATTGGCAGGCCCTTCATTCAGTTTTTCTACGTCACTGATATCAATTTCACATCGATCGAATGTGTTTTGGCTGAGAAAATAGCGTTTGAAAATTCCAAGTGTAAATCGTATCGAGATCACGAGGAGTTCACATCACAGTGCAGTTCAGTGAAATCACAGTGTAGTGAAAATGGGAAAGAAAAGACAAAGAACATCAGATTCAGACAGTGAGGTGGACGACTCAAAAATCTGGAAGCAACTAAAGCGTATAGCGAGAAAGCTGAAGAAACGGAAATACCGTTCAGCGGAAAGAAGGAGACACGGTAAGTCTTCCTCTTTTTTAATCAGTAGATCCGTCCACCACTAGACGCCAGCTGCTAGAACAGAGTAGTTTTAGGGATTGACAGGTAGCTTAGATGGTTACTAGACGTTCGTTGTATTAAAACTTCTAGAGTAGGGAGGAACCAACCTCTCCTGAGATTGCCTTTTTATAAAAAAATGAATAACAAAAATAGTAATATCTGCGCGGCGAGGACCTTGAAAAGGTACTTGAAAAATACCAAATCAATCAGACAAGACAATACCTACTTGTTCATTTCTTTCAAAAAACCACACAAGTCCGTGACGACTCAGACATTGAGTACCTTGATAAAATCTGTATTAAGCGACAGCGGCATGGACACTAATATCTTTACGGCGTACAGCACAAGACACGCGGCTACTTCAGCCGTAAAAAGAAAAGGTTGGACAAGCAAATCCAACACATTCGCAAGATTTTACGACAGACCGATAACAAAAGATCCGCACCGTTCATGTTTGCCAGAGTTTTTTCTGGTCAACTTTTAGATCTCGGCACACTATACATGTATGTATCAATAAATTACTGGATTCCTATATAAAACTTATAAACTTGTCCAGTACTTTCGAACAGCCGTATATTCCTTTGAACATCTACGTGTTATATCTCGAAGGAAGAGGCGCAAAATACAATTAGGTGATTAAACGAACTTACCTGTAAGTGAAGTTCTATCACAATTGTACGAAGCGCCTCTTCCGAGAGATAGCTCCCGCCCAGACTCCTAGTCTATCAAATCCAACTCATAGATATCATTGCAATCAAGCGATAGACCCCGTAATTGAAAATACGGCTGAACTTTAAAAATGAATGACGCTCACAGGACAGACTGTGGGACTGCAGGGCACCCTTAAGTGAGTGCTTAGGCGTGAAGTAAATATTTCTTTTAGATTTAAATATGTGGCACACTCGGCATGGAATGGAGTTACTACGTGTTGAATTTGAAGGAAGAGGCGCTTCATACAATTGTGATAGAACTTCACTTACAGGTAAGTTCGTTGAATCACCTAATTTTCCTTTGGTGGATACGACCTCAGGTAAATTATTATATATTCATTTCTTTCCGCGAAGTTAGGACTGTAAGGTCGTATCTACCAGTGCATCTACGACCTCCTGCTTTCAATTGACCTTACAGCAAATTTCAACGTTTATGAAAATATTCCTAAAAATATAGATACGACCTTTTGCCGTTACGATATTATATAAGCAAAAAGTCCTTTTGACATTTATTACACACAGGCGATTTAATTCCGCCATTTTAGAGGCGGGTTCCTTCCAAAGGTGATTATTGATCGGGGAGGCGGGGTTAGACAACGGTACCTATAGGCTATAGTCCTTTTCCTCTTTGTATGTACCTTCAAATGTATAGGTGCTTCCAACAATGTGTTGGAAGCATGGCCGGCAAGTTGTGTGTGGTTGGGGTGGAGACGACCACACTCGAAATTTTCCGTGTGTGGTTTTTCCACACACGGAATTCGATCGCTGCAAACTAAAACTTATTGAATTTACGAAATTCGATCGTTGCAAATTAAAATTTAAAGAGTTTCATATCTTGTTAATGATTTTATAACTCGAAATTCTATTAGGAGAGCAGCTTTTGCCATGACTGAATCAAAAGTCTAAAAACAATCTTTTTGACCCCCCCCCCCCCACCCCCGATTTTCACATGTACCACACACGGAAAATTTATAACTTGCCGGCACTGGTTGGAAGATTTATTCACATTTTAGTAGAATTATATCACAAGAAACGACGAATTTACTACAAAATTTTTAAAAATTTGTACCCAACTTGGTATTTTTGGGATTAATTTATAATAATTCCCGCCCACAGAAAGAGGAAAATGACCGACTGAACTGATAAAAATGGATTTGACGGTGTGTTTTGACCATGTGTATCGAAATCCTGCTTATGTTATTATTTGCAATGAATAAATGAAGGAGTTTTGTTGATGTGTCGAGGTGAGCCCTTATTTCCTCGTCACTTGTGGTAGTGAGGCTCGTGTAGCCAGTGCGCCACTCGTGTGTGGAAGAGCACAGGCACATAGGTTGTCACGGGTGTATGAGTGGGATAAGACACCCAGCTGGAGCAAGTGGTAAGAACACCCAGCTGGACCGAGGCGGCAAGAACGGCCAGAGAATAAGGGCAATATCCAGAGGGCTCGAGAAAAGGGCTAGTTGTATTCAGTATTGTCCGCAGCGTTGCCAGCTCAGTGACTTTGTCACCAGGTTTAGTACCTTATGTCACTCTTCCGGTGACATTTTTTTCCATTTGTGACCAGTACCTAATCTGGTGACTTTGAATCTGTTGCAGTGATTTTCGGTGACATTTCCTCTTTTTTTTAAATTTGGTGGATTACCTGTTTCTGGACTCTAAACACTTACAATATGCTTTCCAACAAGGCAAGAGAACAGACACCGTCGGACACACAGCGACATGATTGGTCCTTTCCCTTAGATCCAACCAATCACGTTGCTGTATGTCTGACAGTGTCTGTCCTTTTGTCTTGTTGGAAAGTACCCTTATGAGAGCGTTTTGAATTTTTCAATGAAGAAAGGGCGTTATAAAAAAATCTGGTGACCTTTGTTCCTAAACCATGACCTTTTCAGCTCGCACTAGTGACACGCCGGAATTTTTAGGTGGCAACGCTGATTGTCCGAGCATCGAGCTGGATCGGTCGTTTGGCAATAAATAGGCTCAGCTCTCAGATTCGAGATCCCACAATAATATTTAAAAATTTGTTCATGAATATAAAGAACATGCACAGCGATTCAATTCGCTGTATACAAAAATGTGTAATTTTAAAAGACTTTTGTGTAGTTGATGTGGATTAAATTCACAAATGGCCGGCCGTAGCTCCGTAGATGGCGCTATCTGTATCTCCTAAAAGACGTATTTTATAGACAGCTTTTCGTCAAATAGATAAGGTGTGCAATTGGCGAAAAATCTTCGAAAATCTTCAGTAACAAAAGAATGCCCTGATCGAATTGGCTGAAAATTTTACACAGCATGTCTTGCTCAATGCCAAAAGTTGTCTGAAAATTTTATAGTGGGACGAGCAGTGGTTCAAAAGATACATCAACAAATATTCGCACAGTGGCGAGAATTCGGCAATTATGAGGTCGCAAAAAAGTTTTTTCAGCCGCAGTCCACCAATTCAAGGGCAATCGCGAGTACGCAAACAAGAATAATCAAATCTTGAATTTTCGAGTCGTGTCCAAAAAACTGTTTTGCGACCTCATGCATAGTCGCCGAATTCTCGCCACTTTGCGAATATTTGTTGTTGCATTTTCTGAACCACTGCTCGGCCCACTTTGAAATTTTCAGACAACCTTTGGCATTGAAAAAGACAAGCTCTGTATAAATTTCAGCCAATTCGATTCGGGCACTTTCGAGTTATGAATGATTTACACGCATATTGTATTAAAACTACACTCGAACGGGGTATTAAAAATCTGATGAAAATACTCTCGAAAAGTGCACAAAAAACCCCAAAATGTTCGTATTGGACCTTTTTCATACACCGTTCACGTTTTGAGCTATGTAGGCGCAAACAACTTAAAAAAAAAATGAAAATCAATTTATTCGATGATTTATCGTAATGGAAAGATGAGTTGAAAAAAATCACAGTTCATCCTTTCAACGTGTAGTTTGACTGTGCAAATGGACATGCAGATCGAAAGGGATCAGGGAAAAAATCTCGTTTTTCGGTCGCTTTGACGTGGAATCCCCCTTACATATCGCGTGTCTAATGGCATAAGGGCGTAAGCGCCAAAAACGCGATTTTGGTTGCAAACGGTCGTATAATTTTTTTTTCACGCCATTCGCTCCGAAAACGGCCAAAACGTATAGATCAATTGAAATTACGAGATCGAAAAATGTAAGTGCAAAAGGTCGTAAGTTGGGCGGATACGTCGTTCTTTCATTATAATTTTTAAGGAAAAATGAAAAACAACGTAAAGACAAAACGTCGTAGGCGCAATTTTGATTTTTTTCAATTTTTCACGGTTTTTCCAAATAGCTGTAAAAACTCGTAGAACGCAAAGATAAATTGAAAGAACGAGCATTTAAAAAAGTCGATAAAAAATATTGGTAGTTAAAAGCAGAAGGTCGTAAGCGCCATTTTGATTTTTTTTATTTCTCACGATTGTTTTTAAATAGCTGTAGAAACTCGTAAAATGCAAAGTTAAATTGAAAGAACGACCATTTAAAAAAATTCGATAACAAATATTGGTAGTTAAAAGCAGAAGGTCGTGAGCGCCATTTTGATTTTTTTATTTCTCATGATGTTTTTTTGAAATAGCTGTAAAAACTCGTAAAACGCAAAGATAAATTGAAGGAACGACCATTTAAAAAAAATCGATAAAAAATATTGGTAGTTAAAAGCAGAAGGTCGTATCCGACGAACTTACGACCTTTTGGAATTACATTTTTCGATCTCGTAATTTCAATTGATCTATACGCTTCGAACGTTTTCAGGGCGATTGATGTGAAAAAAAAAATTATACGACTTTATGCCATTATATAAACAGCAAAACGTCGTATAATGGCGCTTACGTCCTTATGTCATTCAACACGTGACATACGTTACCAATGTATTGTTCATCGCCTACGTTAAGTTATCGACGTGGTAGGGGGTCTCTCTGCTGTGTATAAATACGACGGATCGGACGAATTCTAACCAGAAACCTATTTCTAACGAAGTAAGTGGCTACCTTCAACATGAACAAGATCGTCTGTCTTCTTGTGGCCTCAGTGCTGTGCGTCGGTGTTGCCAGCGGTAAGTTACAGACCAATAGCATATGCTCGAACGTTCTATTTTCCAATACAATGAAACCTCTTTTATACTTATTCCAATCGGGTACGCTGGAAAATACATACATATAAGTGAGAATAACGTAAAAAAAAAAACGAATTGAGAGTCAAGTGGTTCGATAGCTTCCACGTCAGCATTGCAATTATTCACACACATCATCAACAGGTGAAAAAAACCTGTTCCGTAGATAATCGTAGAAATATTTTTGCATCAAGGAGTAAAATATTCTCGATACAACAAGGATACAATATTCAAACTGAGAATATTTGAATTATTGATTTAAATTCCAACAGCCAAACTGGAACTTATGGACGTATATCGAAAGCAATCAATTTTTCAAGTATTGTGTCTCGAAATATTTAACAGCATACTTATTTTGTTATGCCTACATTTTCGTATCGCAGAAAGTAAAATTTAAAACCGTAAAATGGTACCGAAGTGGAAAATCGACCATTCATCAAACTCATGTATATCAAGAGCAATCAACTTTTCAAGTGTTGTGCCACGAAATATCGCGTGTCTAATGACATAAGGACGTAAGCGCCATTGTACGTCGTTTTGCTGTTTATAATGCCATAAAGTCGTATAATTTTTTTTTCATGCCAATCACTCTGAAAACGTTCGAAATGTATCAATTGAAATTACGAGATCGAATAATGTAAGTGCAAAAGGTCGTAAATTGGGCGCTTACGACCTTCTGCTTTGAACTACCAATATTTTTTATCGATTTTTTCGAAACGACGTCGATTTCGATTTTCCTTTGCGTTTCACGAGTTTCTACAGCTATTTTAAAAAATCATGAAAAATAAAAAAAATTAAAATGGCGCTTACGACCTTCTGCTTTTAACTACCAATATTCTTTATCGAATTTTTTCAAATTGTCGTTCTTTCAATTTATCTTTGCGTTTACGAGTTTTTACCGGTATTTAAAAAAAATCGTGAGAAATAAAAAAAATCATGAGAAATAAAAAAATCATAATGGTGCTCACGACCTTCTGCTTTTAATTACCAATATTTTTTATCGAATTTTTTTAAATGGTCGTTCTTTCAATTTATCTTTGCGTTTTACGAGTTTAAACAACTATTCGGAAAAATCATTAAAAATCATGAAAAAAATGGCTTTTACGAAGTTTTGCCTTTACGGTGTTCTTTATTTTTCCTTAAAAATTGTAATGAAAGACCGACGTATCCGCCCAACTAACGACCTTTTGCACTGACATTTTTTGATCTCGTGATTTTAATTGATCTATACGTTGTGGCCGTTTTCAGAGCGAATAGCGTGAAAAAAAAAAATTATACGACCTTTCGCCACCAAAATCGCGTTTTTGGTGCTTATGCCATTACGACCTTATGCCATTAGACACGCGATATTTAACAGCACACTTAACATTTTGTAGCACGCATGTTCTGCAGGTGGTAAGATTCATTGAATCGTTAAAAATAAAAACTATGCGTACGCCATCACGATATAGATAAAATGTGTTTTTTGAACGTTTTGCTCTTTGTTTGGAACCATTTTATTTTCTACATTTTATGCTACACGGAATGTTCAAACCATTTTCAACATGTCAGGTTCCACTCGATTCGTCATTTGTATTGTCATGATATCCTGATTTTTGTTTCAGGATTGAACCAAGCCGCGGCCGAGGCCGCGGTTAACAGCATCAGAAGTAAGTTAAAGATACAGAGATTTTCGATAATGACAGATATTCACTTGTTGTTCGAATTTAGCTCAAGCGAGTCGAGCACCGCGAAATGACGACTTAATCACAGTCCTCTTTACTTAAATTTCAGATGACGTGAAAAATGTCCAAAGCCGACTGGCAGCACTTAAGGACAAACCCCAGCTGACCGACGCAGACGCTGGTAAGTGATAAGTGGATACACTTACTTGACCAATTTATACGTCTACCAAAACGCTCGAATTATCTTTGTCTCCGTGTTCTGGAAAATCATTCCGTTTGATATTCAGGACCTCTTCATTTCTATTTCAGAAGAGCTAGAGGGAGCCGCAACCTATATCTCAAACGCTGTAGAGAATATCCTAGTGGGTATCAGGAGTGAGTTGAAGACAACTTTTACCCTTTGAAAATGCTTTTGTGATCTACTGTTCGCTTCACATATCAGGGTGAAGTCGAGAAATGGTTTTTCGTTGCAGTGGGTGTAAAATGCAATTTTACGACCATGGGAGGTTTTTTAAAATTACATTTACGTCCACATGCAACGAAAAATATCGTATGCAACACGGGAGGTAAATGTAAAACCCTAGTGTGCTAAAAAAACAGAAGGGCTTGGCTTCGCCAGCCCTCCTGTTTTCTGAGCACACATGTGTTTTACATTTGACTCCCTTGTTACATAATATACTATTAATTGACCGAGATTTTCTATTTTGATTCTTCATATTTCATTATTATTTTCACTCATTGCCATTATATCATGCGTCAATTGGTGAATTTCCACTCTGTCATGATACGCCTATTTTATTTTCAGGAACCAAACCATTTGTTGCTACCAAGTTCGCGAGTAAGTGACACTCATTCGAAAAATACATAGAGCCTAGCGTGATTTTCATCCAGCTGTTGTTAGAACTGAGTGAGAGTCGAAGATGACTTGGTCATAACCTCTGTATTCCAATTTCAGGTTATGTCGACCCAGTAACATCCAAACTGCGAAGAATTGAAACTACAGACCGACGTGAGTTGAATAAAGACGATTGTGCCCATCTAGAATATCGCGCCTCAATCAGCACTTGAAAATTGTCGAGATTATTGAGGTATCTTTTAATTTCCAGATACCAGCCCTGAGAACAGCGCTGCTGCGACCCAAATTATTAGCCAAATCGCCTCAATCAAGAACCAAGTTAATGCGATTTTGGATTCTGTTTTGCTTGTCCCTAGTAAGTTGGAAACAATCGTACCATTAGAAATATAACTGTCATACTGAGATCTATCGTTTGCTACAAACAAAATTCCAATTAGGCTTTCATAGATTGATCTATTTCCTTAGCCTCCAGTTAGGCAAACGTATTTGATAGTCAACATTCGATCCCTGATTTCAATTGTACCACCAGTTTAGTACTGCTAAACTACGATCCTGAATATTTTGATTTTTTATATTATTTCCGTCATCAACTAAAATATGATGATTGCTTAAATTATACTTTCAATGTGTTCTGGTAATTGCCATTGAATCGTAATTTCACTTTCTCAGGAAGACGTCCACGATCATAAATCCCATGCCAGTCCAGCTGAACCGAAGCAGCGGAAGAGACTATTGGTGAGTGTCATCGACAGTATCTGCACCTGGTACGAAGATGCTGAATACATTTCTTCACTAATTTTGGTGGATCTATTCGCAGGCCACTTCTTAGCAGCTATCGCGGAGCGGAATATTCGGAACCGCTTGTGCTATTTTGAAGAACTTTTTGTGGAAGAACGTAAATCATCTGCTGGACGAGAGACTACCACTTTCTTCCAGCACGTCTTCCAATTGATTACTGAATATGTATATATCAGTGAGAATAATGTAAAGCTGCATAAGATTGTGAGCCATGAAAATCAATTTCGAAAATATTCATTTGCTGTATCGTATAATTTTTCCATTTTCCAACACAGATTCCAAATACAAAACAATAAAGACATCCATGTGAAAAGGTTTTTTTATTTGCAACACCTGCATGAAAAGTTTTATTCCGTTCGGTCCGCTAAACCGATTTGGATGAAATTTGCACGGCATACGGTTCTTATTCCGAGGCTGTGCCAATAAAGTTTTCAAACGTCGCTTGCTAACCATGATTAAGTACAAAATACCTGATTATTCGAAAACAGTGATTCAAAAACCGAAAGACGTTCAGAATGATATCCAAACGAGAAGAGTCGGTGCCTCTCCCGTGCACCCCTTCCATGGTTAAAGACATGACATGATTTTTCCGCTGAAAATTAAGTCACCTTATGGCATCAACGGGCCTTCGATAATCTTCAGTCATTTCGTATCTAGATAATATTATATGATAATTGAGTGTCCAATAAAATAAATTAAGAAAAACTTTTTCTAACCTATAGGCCTGTGCGGTTATTTGATAATTTTTCTTCGAATATGCAGAAGAGAATATGAGAAAAATTGTTTTCCACTTTCGAATTGGACCCAAATCCATCCTGTTGGAAGAAACGATTTTTGGGAATTTTTCACAATTTTCAAAACTGTTTATCGAAATATCAATAAACCTCAATATTGATATGGATCTCGATTCGGAAGTGTTTCTTAAAATCGCTGCTCGTGGCAGTTGACTTTATTGTCGTTAATTCCGATTCGTAACGATTGAATATGCTGATCAAACGCATCCATAAAACAATCAATACTCAATTGGATTTCATCTGGAACTGGGAATGGAAAAAGTTAAGTCAAATCCGGTCTGATATTGCATTGGAATAGAACCTCATTTGCTGTCTCTAAAGCCTACGTAGGAGCTTCCACATAGGGTCAAGGTAGACGCTAAATTTCGACTTTGGTAACGGCGAAGATTTCACCTCAAAGGTGTGGGTAAATATATGAGTATTCACTCAGGTCTTCACGTGGCATTTTTATACATTGCTATGATGGCCCGCCAAGTACCACTCCCTAAACTTTTTTCTCCACATTTTTTTCCTTGTATTTTGTTTCACAATAATTATGAGAAACCAATCGAGTGAGCGAGCGTAGCGAGCGAATGAGCACAATACCATTTACTTCAATGTAATCTTCATGTTTTGCAAGTTTTTTTTTCATAGATTTTTAGTAGGTGGATCACATTAATGTACTTGGCGAAAGGTTTTTGCACCAGAGGTGCTTTTTGGGGGGATATCACTACTTTTTGCACAATTTTGATTCACTAGCGGTTAATTGGTTTCGTATGCTACGATCACTCGATAGGGTTTCTGATGTTCCTCGCTAGCGACACCAATTCCGTTGTCAGTATTTTCACATTCATTTCTACGAATATCACTCAGTACGTAGAACCATTCTACCGGAACACAAGCGCTGTACTTTACTATAATAACGTTGTATCATATCGTAATATAACGTATACCTGTATCAGTGTTTGATTTCGGGTGTATTATAGAAAACATGTACTGAGAATGCGATAATAATTGAGGTAAAACTGAAGGTTCCCGTTTTTTAGGGGAGACTATGATCAAATTTTGGGCAAAAATTGATTTTTTAGTTCTTGAAATATTGAAAAGAGGTGTATAAAAATTCCGTCCAGTACTTTTGTATACGGTATGCGGGAAAAAAACTGTAACCCTCCTGCGGTGAAAGTGTAGAAGCAAGGAATTTTGACAGCGGTGGGCAAAATCTTCTGCGCAAGGTTTCTAGCGCTCTCAAGAGCGCCGGGACGGAGCCAATGCTCCAATTCCCAGTATGGGAAGTGCTCAAGTATTGGTCCAATTAATCCTCCTATCGCCAATAAGGAAAATCTTGATTTGTGACATTGATTTCTGACATTGTGCTCAGACAGGCATTGTAACAGCACCTACCCTTCTGTTCCCAATAAGGGAAATCTTCAATCGTGGTCCACACAGGCATTCCATCCATAGCTAGGTTCTTGAAAAATTAAACGCTCTGACTGGTCACTCATCTAGATAACCTCGGTTGCCAAGGACTAGTCATTCGAGTAATTTTATTAAAAAAAAAAAAAAAAAAAAAATAGAGTCAGCAGGCCGGATTGATTTTTTTGGAGCAGATGATTTCTTCGGAGTTGAGGTTTGGCAAAGCCAATTTGAAAATAGATCAGAAGTTGACTGATCATAGAATAAGGAGAGTATGATGCAACAGGTGATGAGAACAGTCTTCCAAAGACCATTGAGACCATTTCGTGAACACTTCCGGAACACAACTCGAATGTCGTGGGCCAGCGGTAGTGTTAAATGTGCGGATCATACTTTTGACTATTCATGATGTTCGAGTCACTGTTGTGGCTCCAATTGGCCATCTGAGCCCTGAATTCCACCTTCGCTTCTCTTGTCTCTGGACTTCTGAGTCAGACCCCAGATGGATCTAATAACCTCACCTTTCTATAACTAACTCTGACCCGCTGATACAAAATTTTTCCTAGTGGCAGATCAGAAAAGCATACCCAGCTGCAACTATTTACAGGCTCATTTTTCGAGTCTATAATTACGTTCTAAACGTACGATTCCTTGTGGAATTAATCTCCTGACGAAACATGAGGTCAATTTAAAAAGCGATACAGGATTATTGTATCACTTCACCGTAATCATTTACAAAATCTCCGTGAGTATCTGTTTCTCCAGACGATTCGGAGGCAATCTCGAGCTTACATCCATGAATCTTGTAAGAACTTCATAGTTTCATCCGCTGGATCACTAGATTTTCAATGACCCAACGATGATTACCTTTTATTTTGGATCCCTGATGCGGATCATGATACTGAAAAGATCAGTCTGGAATTCTGATAGTCAATGTCTGTGCCTAACCAGTATGAGCGGATATAATCAATTACCGTAGCTTGAATCTCCTACCGTTGACAACGCCGAGAACTTGGAAAAGTTATCTCATCTTAAGGAATAATATCATTACTACGTTTTAAAATATCGAAATTTGGTGTGTATGAAACAGAACAGGACTTCACAAAAGTGTCTCATCTTCGCGTCAACGCTTCGACTCTTTTTCAACACGTAACCTGAAGGATTCCTATGTTTTCAGAATTATTGAATCCTGGTCTCTATACTCTTGATGAGCTAGTCAGTACTGAATTCAATCATGGACAGATTCGATCCAAATTGTTTGTTATGCTTCAAACATATACATATGTAATCTCGAAGACGAGACACGAAGTATAATTATTGAACGATCATACGAACTTACCTGTAACTGAAGATCGATCGTAATTATACGAAGGTCTCGTCTGAGATGATTATATTCACAACCTCAACAAGCTTGCTTACCCGAAAGTTTTCACGGAAATTCTTGGACCCGATACTAAACAAACAATTTTCAGACAATACTTTGAACGGTATGAAGAAACAGGGGCAGCAGCGCCACCTAGATATTGGGGCGCGCTTCGCTTAATTTGATTAAAAACTTTCAATACGTGGCATTAGTAGGACAGAGTAGTGTGCACTACATATGGGGGATTCCACGTCAAATCGACCGGTCGATTTCCCTGACCCCTTTTGATCTGTTTGTCCTTTTATACAGTGGAAGTACACATTGAAAGGATCGACTGTGAATTTTTTCAGATTTTTCTGACCAAGTATTTTTTTACTACAGCTGGTCAAATAATCAGCTTTTAGCGTTTTTTGGAGTTTTCAAGCCAACATAGCGTGAAATCCAGATGAACAATGAAAAAAGTTCTCATACAAAAGTTTCGCGTCTTTCTTTGAAATTTCTGAAAATAATTTTTTGCAATTTTTTGTGCCTCGCGAAACTGCAGTTTTGGTGAAAAATCTTCGAAAATCTTCAGTAACAAAAAAGAGCCCTGATCGAATTGGCTGAAATTTTTACACAGCATGTCTTTTTCCATGCCAAGAGTTGTCTGGAAATTTCAAAGTGGGCCGAGCAGTGGTTCGAAAGATACATCAACAAATATTCGCAAGGCGGCGAGAATTCGGCGATTATGAGGTCGCCAAAAAGTTTTTTCGGCCGCAATTCAAAAATTCAAGGGCGATCGCGAGTAGGCAGACAAGAATAACGAATATTAATTTTGAGTTTTTGAATCGTGGCCAAAAAAACTTTATTGCGACCTCATAATCGCCGAATTCTAGCCACTCTGCGAATGTTTGCTGATGCATTTTCTGAACCACTGCTCGGCCCACTTTGAAATTTTCAGACAACCTTTGGCATTGTGAAAGACACGCTGTGTATAAATTTCAGCCAATTCGATCAGGGCACTTTTGAGTTATGAATGATTTACACTCATTTTGTATTAAAACTACACTTGAACGGGGTATTAAAAATCTGATGAAAATACTCTCGAAAAGTTCACAAAAAGCCCCAAAATTTTGGTATCGGAACTTTTTTCATACATCGTTCACGTTTTGAGCTATGTAGGCGCGAAAAATAAAAAAAAATTGAAAATCAATTTATTCGATTATTTTTCGTGATAGAATGATAAGTCGAAAAAATCTGACAAAAAATCACAGTTCATCCTTTCAACATGTAGTTCGACTGTGCAAAAGGACAAGCAAATCGAAAGGGGTCAGGGAAAAAATCTCGTTTTTTCGGTCGATTTGACGTGGAATCCCCCATATGTAATCATCTCAGACGAGACCTTCGTATAATTACGATCGAACTTCACTTACAGGTAAGTTCGTATGATCGTTCAATTCGTGATCACTTCTGAATATTCAATAAAGTTTTATCATCGCCTGTACCTTATTGATACAGTTGTGCATCGTGGACTACGAATACCTCAATTCAAATATCATTTTGTTCAGAGGTGGATGCCTAATTGGCGTTCGCATCATCTGAATTTAACAAAAATTTCTTGACGTTCATCGTTCTTTGTCACATTTTGTGCATTTGTTTTTTCACTTGCATTCCCTCAAAATCCGAAGAGAGTATCAAAAATTCAGAAAATCAACCGAATGACGCACATTATCTTGAAAATCGAGAAAACTCATTTTCTTAAACATAAAACTTCTTTTTCCAATAAATATTTCACACAATATGTGGAATGATATGACTGATAGGTTCTGTGAGTTTCATTGTTGCTGAAGCATCGCTTCATGCTGAAAAAATATATTTTTTTCCATACATGAATGGAATGGCCGATTTTGCTACCAGTTTTCGGGGAGCCAACACTGGTTTCACCGACTGGAAAGTCTTCTCTCCCGGTAAGACTTTCTTCCCCGGTCTTTCTTCCCTGAAACTCTTTCCTCCCTGCTTTTAGTTCCCGTACCGGCCGCGCTACACTTCAGCCACATAACCTCAAATGATTACCGTTTTGCCCGCAAAATCGACCTTTCCGTTCATGGTGGAAAAAAATACAGTGTGCACCGCGGTCGCAGGACTTTTCACTCCATCGGTGTAGTTTGCTAAATTGCTACCCTCGTGTTCGGCTCGCGACTCGTGCGGGCTCTCCTTTCCCTCGTGCAGCAAACTACACGCTCGGGAGCGAAAATGTCCTTTGCTCCCTTGGTGCACAATATACTATTACAAGTGACTCTATGGAATCCGTCGATTTCTGTATTGGTTTCAACATTTTTGGAACTTTCGAGCATCTTTTGAAGAGACCGTTCGGTTCCGAAGATTATCGGTTCAATTCGCTCTATCCTCAAATTTCCTACTCTTCGTAATTTCCGAGTTTCTAAGTTAGACTGATCCCTTCTGACGTCACGATCGCTTTGGAATATGTTTTACAATTTCATATAATACATTTCGTTGACATTTATAGGCATCATGGGGCTCCCGGCTGATATCCTCACAGAACTTCGTCAATGAAACGAAAGCTCCGTAGCAAATATGGTCGAGAACTTACTACAGTTTTGCTAACCACGTGTCAACGTTTTCCAAGTCGATCAAATAATTCTTATCAACCGTTACTTCGAATGACGTGATGTGTGAATTAATCGTAACATTATCTGAGCAAAGATGACCATAATCTCGTGTGCTGAAAGATATTTAGGAAAACTTGTGCAAACTTTGTTACGTCGCGTGTCTAATGGCATAAGGTCGTAGCGCCAAAAACGCGATTTTGGTGGCAAAAGGTCGTATATTTTTTTTTCACGCCATTCGTTCTGAAAACGGCTAAAACGTATAGATCAATTGAAATTACGAGATCGAAAAATGTAAGTGCAAAAGGTCATAAGCTTGGCGGATACGTCGTTCTATCATTACAATTTTTAGGGAAAAATAAAAAACAACGTAAAGGTAAAACGTCGTATCCACCATTTTTTTTTCAATTTTTCATGACCTTTCCAAATACTTGTAAAAACTCGTGAAACGCAAGGATACATTGAAAGAACGACCATTTAAAAAAATTCGATAAAAAATATTGGTAGTTAAAAGCAGAAGGTCGCATCCACCATTTTTTTCTTCCTCAATTTTTCATGACTTTTCCAAATAGCTGTAAAAAGTCGTGAAACGCAAAGAAAAATCGAAATCGACGTCGTTTCGAAAAATTCGATAAAAGAAATTGCAGTTAAAAGCAGAAGGTCGTATCCGCCCAACTTACGACCTTTTGCACTTTCGATCTCGTAAATTCAATTGATCTATACGCTTCGAACGTTTTCGCAGCGATTGGCGTGAAAAAAAAATTATACGACTTTATGCCATTATAAACAGCAAAACGTCGTATAATGGCACTTACGTCCTTATCTCATTAGACACGCGACATACGTTACCAGTTTTTGTTCATCGCCTACGTTCAGTTATCGATGTGGTAGGGGGTCTCCTGCTGTGTATAAATACGACGGATAGGACGAATTCTAACCAGACACGAAGTAAGTGGCTACCTTCAACATGAACAAGATCGTCTGTCTTCTTGTCGCCTCATTGGTGTGCGTCGGTGTTGCCAGCGGTAAGTTACAGACCAATAGCACATGCTCGAACGTTCTATTTTCCAATACAATGAAACCTCACTTATACATATTTCAATCGGGTACGCTAGAAAATACATACATATAAGTGCGAATAACGTAAAAAAAAATAATTGAGATTCAAGTGGTTCGATAGCTTCCACGTCAGCATTGCAATTGTTCAGACACATCATCAACAGGTGAGAAAAAACCTGTTCTGTAGATACACGTAGAAATATTTTTGCATCAAAGAGTAAAATATTTTTGATACAACAAGGATACAATGTTCAAACTGAGAATATTTGAATTTTTTATTTCAATTCCAACAGCCAAACTGAAACTCATGGACGTATATCGAAAGCAATTAATTTTTCAAGTATTGTGTCTCGAAATATTTAACAGCATACTTATTTTGTTATGCCTACATTTTCGTATCACAGAAAGTAAAATTTAAAACCGTAAAATAGTACCGAAGTGGAAAATCGATCATTGATCGAACTCATGTGTGTCAAGAGCAATCAACTTTTGAAATGCTGTATCACGAAATATCGCGTGACTAATGACATAAGGACGTAAGCGACATTGTACGATGTTTTGCTGTTTATAATGGCATGAAGTCGTATAATTTTTTTTTCACACCAATCGTTCTGAAAACGTTCGAAGCGTATACAGGGTGACCCAGAACCCCCGAGCCAAAGAGAATAGGCGAATTCCTCGTTGAATTCTGAGACGAAATTTCCTTTTCGAAAACTTTGTCAGATCAACGGTGTGCGAGTTATTAAAGATGGCGATTGACCAATCAGCGCCTCAGTTTAGGACCGCGACAGTGCCGGCTCAATACGGGGGGCAGTGCCCATCGTTGTATTTCACATTTGGCTACTTCTTCCTTACTTTTTTCTCCCCCAGCTGCGTCGTTCAGACTTGGTGTCCAGGTCGACCGGTCCGTAGGTCTTAGTGTCCAGGTCACCCGGACCGTAGCTCTACGTGTCCAGGTCACCCGGACCGTAGCTCTACGTGTCCAGGTCACCCGGACCGTAGGTTTTGGTGTCCAGATCGCCCGGGCCGTAGGTCTTGGTGTCCGGGTCACCCGGACCGTAGGTTTCGGTGTCCTGGTTACCTGGACACGTAGACCTACGGTCCGGGTGACCAGGACACCGAAACCTACGGTCCGGGTGACCTGGACACGTAGACCTACGGACCGGTCGACCTGGACACCAAGTCTGATCGACGCAGCTGGGGGA